>CATIWF010128516.1:0-17531 GCA_949630135.1 Balakata baccata
AGTAATGCATTGGCCTCTCCACTAATGAAAGGGGGTAATGTTGCTTCCCCTCTTTGCTTCTGCTGCGATCACTGAGCCCTCTTCTGTTGCTGATTCTGATAAAGTTTTTGTGAATATGTGAGTGTGTGTTCGAGAGAGAGAGAGAGATTAAATTTGAATTTTGTGGGTTGTTTATTTGTATGAGAGGGACGAGTGCTTGTCCATAACCATTTCAACTGTGGCACTGAAAAACATGGCGTTTTTATAAGCATTTAAAGGCGACACAAATGCAATGACAATGACAATGACATTCCCCTTTCTCTCTCTTTCTTATTACATTGATTTTAGGTTGAAATTAGGGTCAGCAACCTTTGAATGTTTCTTCCTATTTCCTAGTAATTAAATGGTCCCCTTGTTATTTTTCATTTGTATCTAAAAGAATTTCTAATTAGATTCCGTCTACCGACTTTAATCCAATCATACATGTTAATAAATATAAAAAAAATTAAATATATATTATTATATAATTAAATTAGTCTCAATGGAAAATTGAATATAAATAAAAATTTCTCCTATCTTAAACCAGTCTTATTATCCATCTAATTAGATCCACTTGTCAACCATATTTTTCCTATTAGACTAATTAAGCATGCAGACATTTTAATTAATAAGCAAATCTTTGAACCTTCCTTTTGGCTTCAATGCCCATATTATACTACAAACTTAAAGCTGTATATAAATTGTACACAGCTTCTTTGTATTTATATAAAGGTTTTTCTTTTTTTATTGCTAAGTCAGCTCTTGGCCTTCCTCTGTCTCTCATGATTACACTTTATTTTATTTCTGTCGACACAAACATAACCCAATTGTAAAGCAAATATCCATTCAAAACCAACGGTCATATGTCGAATGACAATTACTCATTATCGAATAAATAATTGTGGGATTAACCGACAAAAAGCTATTTTTATGGATAGAGGTTATTATATCACTGTTTTGAATGAATCAGTAAATCAATATATCCAACTTCCATTGCAATTTTTTTATTCATTAAGAAGTTTTTAGTGGGTGATGACCTATATATCATAAATAGTTATTTCCTTACATTCATAAAGGTGATAATTCTAATAATAATAATAATAACAGTGACCACGAGACTCGAACTAACTAAGTCAGCTTATATTGCATTTAATGTAAGCAAATGGTAGCCATAATTATGTCATTCCAAATCATTTACAGCTTGTAATAAAGACTTCTTGAGGGAGTAGTGATTAAAGAGCAAATTAACTCTCAAACTTTCTCATCATGATAAGAGCAAAATAAACTCTCATGATTATGATTTTGATATATGTTATTGTCTCTAATAAAACGAAGCGAATGTAATAAGAAAATTTAGTTGTTTCGATATAATTGAGTATGGGGTTTCTTTCAGTTCTCTTCCCGGGAATCTTCATGTAAATAATGCACCACATGGACTATTGTAAAAACCAATCATGGTGTCTCTTTTTTCTTTAAAACAAATGAAGATTTATATAGAGTAAAATCAGTACAAGAACCGTTTTCACCACTCCAAAATAATTAACAGCACAACTTTAATGGTTAATTAATTAATTAATTAAAACAGCTACTTCATCATATAGCCATGAAATTTTAAATCAACAACCAAAAACAAATCAAAGATTTTTAATATATATATTAGCTTCTGAGTTGAGAAGAAGAAGATTATTGGCTTTAACCCAGCTGCATGATGAACAGTTGGGGATTATATCACTCTCCTTCCCCTTCAGTTGTTGCTGAGGACATGTAACTCATGGCAAGTGAGGTCTCATCTGCCGGTGCAACCACGGGCGGTGCCGGTACTTGAAACTGTTGCTTACAAGCTTGGCAAGTGATTTGCAAAATGGTAGAGCTGATTTTCTTGGTAGCTTGTTCTCTTAAAACTTGAGCTTTTTCGAGTTCAGCTTGTGCTTGTTGCCTTATCCTTTTAGCATTTGTGAATTCGAGTTCAGCCATTTCAAGTTGTTTCTTGGCTTGCTGTCTAGCATCCTCAGCGTAGACCTTCTCAGCTATAGCCAACCTCAGTTGCTCATTAGCAAGCTCCTTCAGTTTTTTTGCTTCTAGCGTAGGATCACTAGCAATTTTCTCTCTACTTGCATCCGAACCAACCTGGTTCGATTCGTTCTTTTCGCTCAATGATCCTATTGAAAGCTTCAAATTCGTAGGGTAACGGTCCTCAGGGTCTTGGGAAGATAACCGAGCGTTGGCGGATGATGGTAAGAGTTGAAGTTCAAGATTGTGTTCTTGGTGATGACTAGAAGTAGAAGCATCATTTCTATCAGATGAAGAGTAAAAGAAAACAGGCTCAGTTGGTTTAGGTATCGGCATTCCTGGTAAAGGGGCAATGTTAAAATTGGCATCACTTGAAGGGCTAGTGCTTGAAGCTGTTCTTGAAGAGCAGGCCTGCAATGCTTGCAGCTCAGGCTGAGTTCGCCTTACTGTGCAAGCATCTTGGTGTTCGATGAAACTCTCAACCCTGAAATGACGACAGATTGGAAAGATTCGAAGATCGGATCAACTGTTAGTATTAGATTATGTCATGTCAATACATATAGTGTAGGATGATTCTTGGATTTCTTTCAATTAATACAAAAATTGGTGATTAGTTAACAGCTAAGTCAATCAAAGCAAATTAATTAGGAGCTTCCTCTTGTAGGCTTGCCAAGAAACAAATATTATTAAATTCATTAAGGATCTGTACCATGAATTATTTGTATATATATGACTAGGTTTCATATATTAATTAATACAATACAAAAGTTTTTTCTTTAAAGAAAAAATGGAGATGGGGTCTGCGTATGCAAACTTTTTTTTTTTCTTTGGTAAAACGAGTCTTTTGTAATTTTTTTTTTTTTTTGTACAATTTGTTTATTGTTATATGGGTAATTGAGAATTTACTTAAGATTTAGCCAATTGAAACTTTTTTGTAGAGTTGCGATCGCACTACCGGCCCCTTTATTAATTCCATTGGCTGGTCTGAATCATCTGATTCATAAGCAAGCATGAAGTCATCTATACTTATCAGAAATCATTCTTGGACTTAGAAAATCTATCTAAATATTCCTTTTTGAAAAATGGGTATATGAGGTTAAATTGCCATGTGAGAGATCAATGAGGGGAAAAAAATAAATATAAAAATATTCAGACAGAAAAAAAAAAGAAAAAAAGAAAAAAATAAGATGACTTTTCATGGGGAAATTTAGGGTTTTGAAATAGGAAGTTGTTGAAAATTTCTTAAAAGTAAAAGAGAAGAAATTTTACCTGGAAAAGACACGGCCACAGTCACAAGAATGGCCTCTAGTACCACAAGTTTTGAGATGAGCTTTGTAATCAGATTGAACAGCATAACCTTTAGAGCATTTCTCACAAACCCACTGTTTATGATTGCTGTGCTTTCTTCTAAAGTGTTTCTTAATCCCAACAAGATCTCCTAAAGCATGACAAGGGTCATGGTGCAAGCAGCTTGGTTCTGGACAAACATAAACTCTCTTCTTCACTTCTTGAGTCTCTCTTTTCAACAGTTTCCAAGGCACCTTATGCCTTCTTCTATGCATTTGGAGGTTCTGGTCTCTTTGAAACCCTTGATTGCAGATCTCACATACATATCTATCCGATTCAAGTAAAGTCCTAGGTGATAGAGACACAACCTCTGCATCTGGATCTATATATATATATTTCAAGAAACAAAAATTAATTAGCCCAATAAAAAAAAAAAAGAAAGAACACACCCAGTTAAGAATTGAAATTATAACTCAGACAGAGAGAATATATAATAAATTAAAATTGAAGAAGAGATGAGTTACCTGGGGTGCCCGCAGGTTTTCTTTTCCTTTTGTTGGTGACTCCATTATCCAAGGCCGGGAAGGGATCAGAGGAAGGAGAAGGAGTAGTGGAATTGTTGATGGCGCTGTCTAACATGGATGGATTGTCGGGATTTGGAGACTATATGTTGTTATTGGTGAAGTGAAAGAAAATCAATCTTTACCTGTACAGGTGGTGGAGTTATTGGGTATAGTGGGGTTTTCAGCTTTACTGATTCAAGAAAAAATGGGAAGAGAGAGAAAGAAACAAAGCCAAGAAAAAAAGAAAGAAAGAAAGAAAGTTTTTAAAGACACAGAACGTGGAGAAAAGAAAGAAAAAGCTCTTGCTTTCTGCAATCAACTTTCTTTAAGCTTTTGAAGCTTTTCTTTTAGCAAAAATTTTTAACTTTTCTTTTTTCTTGGCTATCTATGGGCTTTGTTCTCACACACTCTTTTTCTCTCGTAATCCCTTCTTCTCCTCCATCTTATGCAGCAGGCAAGGCTTTCTCTTGCATATATAAAGCTCTCTCTCTACAGTTTACAGCAGTTTTATAGAGAGAGAAAGGGGCTGACCCAATCTCAATTTACTTTAAAGTTTGAGCCCACCCTCACAGCATTTGGACAGAAACAAAAAAACATACTCTCCACAACCAAACAAATACTCATTATTCATATCACACTGTAATTTGCATGAATTTATGCAGGCCAGAGCCCTCTCTTGCACGTGACCCCCATCCTTCCCTTCACGTGATCCCTTTCTCCACTATAGTACTCCATTTTTTTTTTTTTTTACATAAACCGAATATTGAATCCAATATGATTAATTCATACTCAATGTGCCAATTGAGCAGCCTCAATTTGTATTACAAAATGTTATTAACAAAACAAATAGTAAAATTAATTCATATATAGCAAACTAGACTGATTAATTTTTGTTTTCTAATTAAAATATAAAATATTAATCAGCTTTTGTAAAAGGTGGAAGTAAAGGATGTGAAGTCTTTTTCAATAGAGTAGTAATCATTTTATAGAACGGAATTTTAACTCTTATTGGTTACAACCGAATGTTGCCGCTTCGTTAATTTCATGACTTTGTCTTTAAATTTTAAGGCAAAGTTTTAAATGCTTTCACCCTTGAAGCATAAAAATCCAATAAAATTAATTTTACTAAATAAAAATGTGAACATTACGGTTGTACTAATCTAATTGAGATAATTTGGTCCTCTTTTTTTTTCCTAACCTCTACCTTTCTAATAAAAAAAATAAAACAAGAGATGCCCATTCATTAAATATTTATAACATGCTTAGTTATTACTGTGAAATAGAATGGTAGGGTTCATTTTCTCTTAATTAGATGTCTAAAATTCAAGTATGGATATAGAGTACTTTTAAATTTTGAAAGGAAGCGCTTTATCTCATAACGAACTTTCCGACACCTTACATGATATATAATTTGCCAAAATTAATCATTTAGATTTCAATATTGGAACAATTGATGTGGCACCATGAACACATGATTCACGAACTGATACATGCATAATTGCATGCAAATTAAGACATAATTAAGCGCATGTTTATAAATTAGTGGAAAAAATCACTTCAAAAATTAGTAGTAATCAATAATTATATATATATATATATATAGCTTTAAAATAATCTTCTTTTCTTTTCTCTATTTAAGAATAAAAATATAAAGATGCCAAGTCCAACATTACTAAATATTTTATTTTGTAGTTAATTAACAGTTAATAATATAGAAATTATCATACCAATATCAATATCATGAGCAAAATTTTCATCTGCAATGTAAGAGCATTAATTTATAATTTAGAATTCAAAAAAAAAAAAAGGATAAGGATCTCTGAATTTTATGAATTGTGTAATCAAGTATTTCAATTAAAATTTTATCTAATCGACTCTCTTAATTATCAATTTTAAAATCAATTGATCATTAAAAGAGTTATGTTGAGTATTATTAATTTTTAATTAAAAGTGCTAACTAAATAAAAATAATAAAATAGAGAGTTAACTATATAGTGCTTTCAATTAAAAGCCTTAATTACAAAAAAAAAAAAAAAATCATAAAATTCAAAGGTTAAAGTTAAACAATATATTTTTCCCCTATAATTTGCTATAAGGTGCACATGACTGAGTGGTGAATATGAATAAACTAATGGGCCAACAATACTAACACTGTTCTTGAGGAAGAAGCTCTGGAATCTGGCTTGGCTTTGTCAAGTCAGAAATACATGAAATTGCATGTTTGAATTCTTTTGTATGTGGTTGATTGAGACGACTACGGTCCATATGTATAGTCAAGTACAGAATTATTGCTTCTAAATAATTAATTTTTTATATAAAAAATTTAGATGTTTTAAATTAGAGGCTTAGATATTTTTTTCTCCATTTATTTTCCCCCCCTTTTTTTTTTTACACTTTTCATCTATTATATAATAACAAAATTTATATTCAGAATTAAATAATTTTTAATTTAATGATATTGGTCTATTGACTAACTGTGAGATTTCCAATTGATTCTCTTATATATATATATATTCAGAGCTTTTTGAACATCATTTTAATATCTGACTTATATCATGAACACCCTTCCAATGTCACTTGTGGCCTTTCAATGTTGAAGTAGTTGTAAGAGGAAAATTATGCTATGTTTATGCCTTTGCTTTGTTTTAATTTAAATTTTGCTTATATATATATATAAAAGAGTACTTTCACCTTAACTACTCCACAATCATCATAATATTCCTGCTTTTATTCAGTACCGCAATATATATATATATATATATATATCCCGACATTTTCATGAAATTAAATCTCAATTACTTGAAAAGCAATACTCTTTTACATGAAAAGAAACTTCTATTCCATTGGTTTTGATAAATTGATAATGTTAGAGTAGTAAATCAAATTATAAGATATGTGGGATCCATCAAAGATTCATATCGCTAGACTTTAATATATATATTTTTTTTTAATTATAGTCGAAGAATTCAAATGCACAATTAATTTTAGAAAGAATTTCAATTGTCTTCAAACAAAACAAAAAAAGAAAGAATTTCAATATGATTGAATTAAAGTTAGATATTAATTTAAGCATATGAAATTCATTTATAAATCAGATTAATTAATTCATATATGAATGAAATTTGTAAAAATTGAAGAATTAATTTAGGGCTTCCTCTTAAGGCTTTTGGGTTGGTGTGATTAGCTCTTGTCTGTGAAATCGTACATGCGTATAGAAATAATCACAGTGAAGATTGATGTGATTGTAACAAAGCGAAACTTTCAAAGGAACTCACGTTTTTTTGCAGTAATTACATTGAACGAATGTTTTCCACTTAGAAATTATTTGTTTTGACTGTTGAAAAACTGTACAAACTATTTTTATGTTCTTATTATCGAAATACTTTTTATATACATTCATAATTATAAGGATTTATATCGCACAGATAAATCACTCCAACTAATTATCTATATCAAAAAAAAAAAAAAGAAAAGAATAAATCCCTCTCACCTCACTCTTGAGGATGAAGTTATATATATATATATATAACAGAAACAAAAATGAAATTAGAAAAAAATATATATATGTTTAAAAGCCGCCTTCTCTAAAATAATAACCTAAAGGCAACAGCATAAAATTATTGTTATTGTTTATAACAGTGAATTGATAGTGGTAATATTTATTCCTGCTTTTGTAAATTATTGCAATAGTTGGGTTAAATTTGAAAATGTTAATTTTATACTAGTTTATTGCTATAGCGACAGAAAATAGTGACAAATAGCGACAGATATATAAGAAATAAAAATCTTCCGTTGCTGTTTCCACTGTTCCATCGCTAGCAACAGTTTTATGTTTGTCGCTAAAAATCCGTTGAGATTCAACAGAAAGAGAGAGAAGGGTAGAAGAAAAGACGAAAAGCGAGAGGATATGTAATTAAAATGAATATAATTATGAGGAAAAAAAAGGGGAAGATGCCTTAGCTAGACATTGTTTTGTTGAGTTGGAAAGGAAGTGAAGATGGTGGAAGAAGGATTCTCAACACATGCTGCATCCTATAAAGCAAGTAGGTGGCAATCATCTTTCCCAATTGTCCAGGACTCCAAATCTTATCATCTTTTTTCTATATCTAATTTTATTAATTTTAAACTCTACTTAACCATATAAATAAATACTTTTAAAAAGAAAACCATATATATAATATTAACATTTTGTTGACTTTAATTTGGGAAAAGCTCAATTGGCTTGATTTCATAATAACTTTGGCTCTTTTGCTCTTGGGAAACTCACTTGCAATAGAGATACAAAGATAACACATTTTAATATTTAATTTAACTCTCCTTTCTTTTAAAAAAAAGTATATATAGCTATTAAAACTGGATGAGCTTAGAATGTTGGATCGACTTAATAATTATGAATTCAACATTATTTTAAAATAATTTAATTCAATTTAAAATTAGTTACAATACGTTATAAAACTCTTTTATATCCTTTAAATTCCCGATGTAGATTTCTTTTTGACAGTAACTAATATTACTTACATCTTAATTTTCATAAATAGTCAAAAAAGAAAAAGAAATGTTGGGCTGGGTAGAGATAGAGAAAGGGGTAAATCCCACTATCGGCTGCTTTTTTTCAATCATTTATAAATATAAACATATATAACAACAATTATCATACAAATTATATGAAGAAAAGAATAAGACATTCCAAATTGTATAATTCCAAGAAAAAATATGTAGGTAACTTGAAAATATATCCTCAAATTTGAAGGTTCAACAGACGTATCATTGAAGCCAAGCAAAAGACAAGAAACAAAAAATTGGTAATGTAATTTCAAAAACAGATAATAAGTGTCCCTCAATAATTTCATGATGGCAAGTAATGGCCCCCTGTTATTACATTGAAACCTGAAGCCTTTGTCTGGTTTAGGTTTGTTAGCATCCAAAGAATAAGTGAACCCAAAATTGGCATTCAATTTTGAATTAGTTGTATGAAACTTTTTCGATTTAACTAGAAATTTTGGATTGAGTGCTATATATATATATAACTATTTTAACTTTTAGAAAGTGCTCTACCACCCTTCTAGATCCTACATGTACAGTGTGCCCCAAATTAACTCCGGATAAAAAAAAATGGCATCTATATACATATACCCAACAGAAAAAAGAATCCCAACTTTGATTTTTCTTTTTAATTAGAAAAAAAAATGGAAAATTCATAAGGTATATGTATGATTCCTGATATATCCCTCTCCCCATCTCAGTCACTTACCATTTCACCTACTTTCAAGGCATAGAGAAGATTTGTTTGTTTGTTTGTTTCACATTGTTTGTTTTCTATTACCTTCATGGAACTTTCATTTTTGTTCTTTAGAGAATTTTTGTGTTTTTCTTTTTGTACATGCTTAGTGAAAGAGGGGAGAGAAATAGAGATACTGACAAGTTGTTTGGTGGGTTGTGTCAGTCTCTGAAAAGCCAACGTGCCCTAACATTGGTTAATAAATAAATTAAATTTGGAAGCCCCAAAAGTTACTCTAAAAGGATAAAAAGATAAAGAAATTATTAATAAAGGGGAAAGAAAGAAAGTTAAAGAGAAAATTAAAGTAAGACAAAACTGCTAAGGGAGAGAGATTTCATTACTAAGTTCCCGCAGGAAAGTCAATAAAGTGATATACCCTATATATTGATTATTATTATTGATTATCTTAGGGAGAATAATTCATATATAATAATAATAATAATGAATATTAGTATGATCAAGGTAGAACATGTGATTAACCATAGGGCAAATTTGATGCCTGTGATCAGTTGATAAAAGATCTGGAATCCAGCTTTTTTGTTTATGGGATTTTAATGCATATGGGACCCTTCTCATTTATCTACTTTGTATGTTTCTTTGGTTATGTACTTATGGTATTTATCCACTTAATTTCATCCAATAACAAAATCCCAAATCACATATTGTTGAATGATTTTAATGCTGTGTACGTAGTCAATCCCATGACACTTCATTTCCATCACATTTTTTTAAGAAGTTTAATAGTTCGTCAACTACAAAATGTGAAATAATCATCCTTACGCACATCGTAAAAATATTAAACTTTTATTAATATTGGTAGATAATGACAAAAAAATTTGAATTCAAAACTTTTAATATCAATTAAGTCATAGTTTGATTAGCATTTTTATCACATATTTTAATCATAATTTACTGATTTATGTATAAATTAATTAAATCATTAAGATCTACTGTCACTTTTTATATATGTAGTTTTGGTCTTGTGATGGTAACTCTCACATCAAGCCACCCACTAAATGATTTTTATGTTCTTTTATTTATTGCGTTAGATATTATAGAATTTTTATACAGTAACCGAATTAATTCATATTTATTGCCAAACATTTCTAACTGCTACTCAAGATATTGTGATATATGTAAAGAAAGGGATTGTGATAAAGGAAAAATGACAAGGAGGATGGATATATAATTCTGTATGGAAGGTATTATTCATGAAAGGTATTTTGCTTAATAATAATTGAGGCACAAGTCAAAAAAAAAAAAAAAAAAGAAAAACCTTATCTCTTAAAAATTATATTTATAAGTTAATAATAGAATGTAGCATTAGATTGGCAAAGAGCTAAAAGTGAACATACAATTATTCCATGACATCATCAACTGATCAACCTGGCAGTATGACATTGGTTCATTTTTTGTTTTTAACATTCCAACCATAGATTGAAGAGATGGAGAATTTAGGGGTATATGTGAGAAATTGATGAAATAGATATTGTGGGAGAAGCAACCAAAGGAGAATATATATGCAAAAATTATTAATAATAAAAGAATATATATATATATATATATAAAAATAGAAAAATTATTATTTACTCAACGTGATTTGATACAATATATTAGTATTTTTTTTAAATTTGAAAAATATACAATTTAATCCCTCTATGTAGTCATTATATATTAGTATATTTAATATATTTGATACAATATATTAGTATATTTTTGTTAAAGTATATAGTCATTATATTAAATTTTAAGACATTTACCGTTAATAAGAAAAAATATTTTCTTTTATTCAGAAAATGCTAATATAATATGTCAAATTTCAGAGAGTACTAGTACAATAAATCAAATTTACAATAAGGTATTACTGTAATATATCAAACTTTTATGAGATAAATAGTATAACTTTCAGACATCAGAAATATTAGTATATTATGTGATATATATATATATATATAAAAGGTGGCCAACCATTTCCTGTATCTCTTGCCACCAAAGATGCTAGTTAAATAAATACAATTTGACAGTCCTTTGGCGCTTATCCATGATATACACCATTATAATTTATATATTAGCCTTATACTGTACAACCTTTGTGATTATACGAGTCTTTATTACCGGATAATTTTTGTCACGCCTTAGCCAATAATTTTTTCGTCAGCAATTGTTTTCGTTACCAATCAAATTCGTGATCTTCACACTGATATTAATCGGTTGGATATCTCAGATACTTACTGCTACTCCTAAAATTAAATATTGGTGATAGAGAAGCCGAAGGGCAATGACCTAACGGTATAAGAGGAATTGAACTTCTCCTTGGTCTCGGATTTGAGACGCATGACAAACCAAAAAGAAAATATCGGTGATGGAGAAGACGCTGCTGTAAACCTTATACTGTATAAATGCCTACAACATTCTGCTGTAATTTGACTCTACACATGAGCCTTCGCCACGAGACAATTGCTACGATGACAAATAATATTTGAATAATGGGGACAAGTTATTGGGATGGATTTTTTTTTTTTTTAAATTTTAGATAATATGTCCAAATATATTATAATATTTTTGCATTAATTAAAAACGTTTTTAATTATTAAAACAATCAAATTACCAATGAATTTTACTTTAATAATACTAATTTGATGACCAAAATTGTGAGATTTTAAATTTAAATTTTCAATTGAATTTCTTATAAAACAACAAAAAAATTAATTGGTTTTTATATAAAAAAAAAAAAACTAAATACAATTCATCTTAATTTGTGATATTTGGTCTCTTCAATTCCTTCAGTTGGAACTTGGAAGAGTAGATATAACAATCATATACCAAAAAAATAAATGAATAATAAGTAATTTTTTTTATTGAAAAAACACAATGATTTGATAGAGAGAGAAAATTGGATATATAATATGGGAGCGAGAGAATATAATTCTCTGAAAGAAAATGTTGTCCGGAGGGTATGTTGTGCTGTGTAATTGATTGATAAAACAAAATTCTGTGTGAATGTGTACGTGGGAATGTTACAGCTTCATATTTACATCTCTTCCATTCCAATAATGAGATTTCCTTGTCGGCAATCCAGCCCCCACTATCTTTTTTTTTTTTTCCACATTTTGCAGAGATTGTATATTAAATTCAAGATTTTTCATGAATTTATGGTTAATGTACCAATAGAGATATTTCCAATTTTTTGTTTTCCTTATAACTTTCTTTTCACTCTATCTAATTCCTTTGAATCCTCCTCTTAGATCTTTTATATATATATAATGTTAAATTTATATATGATTCTTTGTGTCAATACAAGTTTAAAAATATTAAATTTGATTTATATTTTATTTACAGAACAAATAATATATATGAAATTAATTTTCACTTCATAAAAAAAATCACAATTAATTTCTTTTTTATAATGTAAAGGTCAATTTTTTATATAACAATTTGTTATATGAATATAATTTAGACGAAAAAGAATATCATCATGTCGGATGTTTCTGTCTAAAGAGCCCAATATTAGTTTAATCCCTTTGGGCCGGTTGGCAAGTGGGCCAGAGTAGCTAATCAGCTTTATGTTTAATCACTTGTCTCAATTATTTTTTTAATTTGGTGGAAATATTTTTTCAAGATTTAAATTCAGTTGATGATTTTATTTATAAATTAAATAAATAAAATTAATTATGAACCTATCATTAAAATTAGAAAAGTAATTCCTATCATAATTCAACAATAATGGAAATAGAATAGTTTCTATTATATATATACATATATATAGGAAATAAAGTTTGAATTTAAGAAATTAATTAAGAAGAGCTTCTGAATGAAGCTATGGGCATCATCAAAGCAAAGCTGTCGGAATTAGTTCATTAACATGAACATTGGACCTAACTGATCAGTTAATTTGTCACATCTAAATATCTCACTAATTGTATCTTTCTTTTCTTCACTTTTCATTTATGGGAAAAGAAACATATAACTCTTCTATATAGCCCCAACACATTCTTGATATACTCCCTCTCAAAAAATCTTAAATTTCATTTATACGTTCCTTTTATATTATCAATGAAAATTAAATATTATTTTTTTTTTCAAATTTATCTATATACTTATAGTAAATTCAAAGTTATTAATATTATATTGAATTCAAAATCTTTAGTCTTTCAAAAACAATGTTAACTTAGTTTTTATAACTTATTTTTTTCTAAATTTAAGATTAATTAATTATTTTTTAATTCTAGTGAAATCACCAAAAATTACAGTCAATATGAAATAGGAAGAGTATAAAGAGGTGTTTAGAATTGTTGTTGATTATTTTAAAAGCATATTTTGAATTTTTATTATTTAATTGACTGATTTTTTTTAATTTTTTATAAATTGCTTTTAAAAAAAGCATCTATTTACTTATTTATACCAAAAATAGTTTTTAAAACTAAAAAAAATTAAAAATACAAATTTTTTTTTTCAAAAAACTTTTTTCCAAAACTCAATCTCAAACAAGGCATAATTTTTGGTGTAAACTAAAGTTATACTCATCCGATTATAAGTTTAAAACTAGTTTTGCTCGGAGTTTAGTCACAATTGAGATTTTTTACCTCTCATTCAAGAATATATTTAGAGATTCTTTACCTCTCATCCAAGAATATATTTAGAGATTAGGATTCAATTATATTTATTATTATGTATATATAAAAGATAGAAAATGATATTAATGTTGTTTAGATCAAGACAAAGTCAGAGATTTGCCAACTCATAAATCTTCAAACAATTTGCGGACTTACATTCCATCTCCACAAAACAAGCAGTGATGTTCCAGATAATCATAGACTAATTAAACTAAACAGAAGAAATTAATTTTTGATAATTAATAGTATTTTGGTTGGCCGGCCAGGAAATTTTGCTGCTGACCGGAAACCCCCCTATTAGTTGTCACAGAGCCTAAAATAGAGCAATGCCCTTCATTACAAATTGCTCTACAAAACAAATTTAGAGCAGGGGAATGAGTCTCTGGCGGAGAGCCTCTGGAGCCCTCAAAGACCAGAAGGCCATAGTGACAGCCACCTTTTCACGGCGGAGGTCTTACCGGAATCCTGATCTGGAAACGGCGATCATTAGGGCCACGACCCATAATGAAAGCTACGTGGATTACAGGAATGCACAAATAGTGTTTGCATGGATACGTACATCTCCTGTGAGCTTGAAGCCTGTGATATGGGCCCTCACTTCACGAATGGAGAAGACAAAAAGCTGGGTCGTTGCCCTTAAGGGCTTAATACTTATCCATGGTGTTTTTTGCCTTAAAACTCCATCTGTTTTAAGAATCGGAAACTTGCCATTCGATCTATCTAATTTTGCCCATGGCCGTGGACATTCTCGGCCGATTCATATCATGTGGGGCTTCAATGCTTTTATTCGGTCATATTACACATATTTAGATCGAAGATCGTCCTTGTTGTATGGCCGATCTTCTCAAGTGGAAAATGGACTCGCAGCTGAAGTTATGAAGCTGGAAAATTTGCAGTCTTTGCTTGATACTATGCTTCAAATCAAACCAGCGGCCGATAACATGAGAGTTAATTTGATTCTTGAAGCTATGTATTGTGTTGTGATCGAGATATTCGACGTTCATAGTAGAATTCGTAATGTGATTGCTAATGTCTTGATGGGAATACATTCAGCTGGAAAGGCCGAAGCCGCCATGGCACTTAAGGCTCTTCAGAAGGCTATAACTCAAAGTGAGGACCTCGATCGGTACTTTGAGTTTTGCAAGGAATTCGGTGTGTTTAATGCAATGGAAATTCCTAAAGTCACGAGAATCCCAGAAGAAGAAATCAGAGATCTTGAACGTTTGATTAATGAATCAGTTTCTGGAACAAAAAACATTCTTGAAATTCATAATGAAAAGCAGAATAAAGTTGCCGCCATTGTTGAAGAGAAAGGACAGAAAATTAGCAGATTGAAGACGATTATATCAGACAAATGGGAGGTTTTTGATGAAGAGAATCATCATCATAATCATCATTTAAATGATCAAGGGTATGATTTTAAGACAAGTACGTCCAATAAACTTGGAAACCCTTTTGAAATTGAAACCCCTCCATTAATTTCTCTACCTCTTCTTCCCGTTTATAAACACGATCAAATTCCAGATTTTATTAGTTTTTGTTAGTTTGCATGTCAACAAGCTTCGTTAATGGAGGGGATGGCATATTTGTTTATGAGAGAATTTCCGGCTTTTATCACTACATCACCTACTTTTTCCTTAAGTAATTATAATGTAAATCTCATTAAACTAATAGGAAGATGATCAAGTAATTCTTTGTCCACGCACGTCAGACAAGTAATTTATAAAAAACATTAAAATATATTAATTTCTTTTTGATATTATCCTCTAATTTTAGTTGTTCGAAAAATTCTATCTTCAAGATTCTTGAATATTCGATTCCGGTTATGGCATGAAGCCATTATTACAATATACACAATCAATGCCACAGAACAACGAATCAATAGTACTACACCAAGCTATTGCAGAATAAAATCTATGGCTATTCTTGCTTCGAAGAAAAAAACCAGAGTGAAGGAAAAAGAGGATGAGGGTCAAAGACAGATGGAAACGAAGTGATTTATCTCTTTCATTTACAAACATTTCCGGCGATCATGTTTGGGGGTTAAATTCATCTTTGTTTAACTTTATTCAAAAACCACAAATTTTTCACAAAAATTATTCTGGCATTTTTTATTATTTCTTCAATTTAATAATCAATTTCATTTTTATTTTATTTAATTATTTTATAACTTACTATTTATATTTAATATTTCATAATTAAGTTAATTAATTTAATAAGTAATAAAATTATTAAAACAAAATAATTTAAATATTTAATATTCTATTATTTTATAATTTTCTATTTTATTATTTTTATTCAAAATATTTGTTATGCTAATAATATTTGTTTTCATTTTTATCTTTAATTATTTAATTAATTAAAAACAAAACTATTTAATTTAAATTATATATCTAATTTAAATTTAAAATAAAAATTATTTAATTTCTATTTAGATTTAATATTTAATAATTTAATTAAATAATTAAATGAAATTGAAAAATATCAGAATGATTTTTGTAAAAAAAAAAAAATCTTTAACAATTTTTGTGGTAGAAAATATTAAAGGTTATTTTGCAGTAAATTATACAAAGTCTAAAATTAATCCGCTTATGTGTTTAGAGCCTTTCTAGAAGCACAACAAATAAGACGACTTACAGGATCAGACTATCAGCATAAGTTAACTGGTCCAACGATCTAATCATGGCCTTAAATAAATGCTTGCATCCCAACACTTGTATTAATATATTGAAAGCTCCATCTTACCAGCTTCATCATCTAAACTTAATTGAAAGCAAACATCAACCGTCCAAAGGAATTAGTTGATGAAATAAGCTTCTCTGAATCAAATTGTATATATCATATTCAACAAATGTGAGCCGCTGGGCTAGCAGCCTAATTAATGGTCAAGAGCTTACCGGCCTTCTAGTGTAGAAAGTGAAGGTTTCATCTATCCTCCTCAAAATTTCCAACTTCACAGATTAAAAAGACTTGGCAATTATACCACACCACCAATCACATATGTTTTCCAGCAAGCATGTGCATGTATTCAATTAAGAAAAAAAATTTGCGTTTTCAAGACTAAATCTATTGGGCATGCCAATCAGAGATCTGTCTAAAATTTATTCAATCCAAAAGGTAATCTGGTGATGGACTTGAGAGATTACAGAATCAAGAGTCACACAATATTAGCATATCCTTCTAGAGTTACACTAGCAACAAGAAAGTGAATCTAAAACAAAGCCACTACAAAAACAGTCAGAAGTAAACAATGAATCATCATATGCAGTAGAATGATGTGGTTAAGCGAGCATTCATTGCCAATACTTGGTGAGTTAATTTAGAGGAGAAAAAAGATGGTATCCAAAATCCAAAAAAAACAAAATAATTCCATCCATATCCTACATCTTGGTGGCGAGGAGTTACTAGTTGCCGTTATAACACAGACAGAACGGAAAAATCAAGAAAGCTTAAAAAAAAAATAGCAGTTGTCCAAATTTCAAAAAACATGTATCATGTCTGTGAAGATTCATGAACTACAATGAACCAGATAGATCAATGCAACAGGCCACAGATGTAATGGGATATACAAGAGAAGCAGACCAATGCAATGGGATTCCCACCATCAGCACCAACAACGTTAATCTACCTGATTGTGACAAACTTGTTGGTACCATGTTTTGCCCAGTGAGTCCTCAAATCAATTGGGTTAGCAAAATTATAACCTTCAGCAGCAAGTTTCTCCAATACCTTCTTAAATGCACCCTGGCTCATTTTCCTTCC
>CATIWF010128524.1:0-23722 GCA_949630135.1 Balakata baccata
CTCTTAATGTCTCTATTTCTCCCTTTAGGTTCTTCGATTTTGGATTTCTCTTTGGATACCAAATCTGCCTTTCCCTTAGCAACATCATAAGCAGCCTTATTTCCAACCTTAAAATCATTCCTTCTATCCCTTTTCCAAGTAGGATTAAAGTTAGAATAAGGTTTGGAAACATACCTTGCTGCCCCTTTTCCTTAGAGCTGCTTTTCCACCTTGATGGCAATGTGCACCATCTCTTCTAACTCCACATAAGATTGTAAATCCACTTGGCCAGCTATCTCCTTGTTTTAAACCAGCCAAGAAATGTGCCATAGTGGTCTCCACATTCTCCTCTATATTGGCCCTAGTCATGATCATTTCCATCTCCTTGTAGTAATCATCCACACTCCTACTACCTTATCTAAGAACCTGAAGCATTTGCACAAGTTCCCTATGAAAATGCCTTGGTACAAATCTCTTCCTCATTGTAGACTTAAGATCATGCCAAGTCTCAATTGGGTACTCCAAGTTTCTTCTCCTACTAGTAACCAATTGGTCCCACCAAGCTATAGCATAATTTGAAAATTGAGTAACCACAAGCTTAACCTTCTTTTCCTCACTAAATTTATGACAATCAAACATGAGTTCCGCCTTCTTTTCCCATTGTAAATAAGCCTCCGGATCTAATTTACCATGAAAATGAGGTATTTTAAGTTTAATGCTACCCAACTTCCTATCTATCAAATCATCATTGCCTTGGTTTCTACCATAAAATGGATTTTCTTGCATTCTTCCTCACCCCTTCCCAATCCTTAGCATCCTTCCTCCACATCTAGGTACACCCATTCCAGCAAAAACATCATCATCATCTTCTTCATTGTAATCCATGTATTCAGCTTCCAAATCATCTACTTGAGGTATTCAGTTTCTACCTCCCCTATTTCCCCCATTGTGATTCAGTGTGGCTCGTTCAACAGCTTGCAACCTTGCCTCCATGCGCTCTAATATGTCCCTTATAGCCACTATATTTCTATTAAGAATTGCAAGCTCTCCTTGTTGAGCCTCATGCAATCTAGCTTCATCATTATGAACAACATCATTTTCTCCACTTTGGTTTGACATTGCTACGAAAGAAAGTTAGAAAACAAAGAGAGAAAAAAAAAGGAAATAATTCAAGGACCTCACAAACACTCTCTCACGTGTTTCACCTCAAATGATGTGGGGTGGTCACTCGTGTTTAACTCAAACAAAATTTCACTCACAGCTTTCTCACACCACTCTAGCTAATTCTTTTATGTTCTTAGGTGAATCACACTTTTTAGAGCAATTCAAATAGTTTGAAGCAATTCAAGTAGAATTCCAAAGTAAAATTCAAAAAAAAAACAAGCTTGAAGCAATTCGGTAAAAAAAATTAACAAATCAGAAGCAATAAATTAGGAAACTCAAATAAATGCAAAAGACATATAAAAGAAGAAACAGAGATTTGCCTAGAATAGAAAAGAAACGAATTTAGAAGGTAATTTTAAGAAGACAACCAAATCTGCCACAATAAGCAATATTTCTTAATGAACAAGGAATGTAATGATATGACAAGATATATATGTCAATTAGAGACCAAATAGGAAATTAATAATTCCTAAATCAAACCTGCTAATAATCCTTAATGACCAAGGATGTAATGATATGCAAATCAGATCTGATTAGGGAAGTACACACTCAAGAATCTGAATTCTTCCTTTTCAATCACTTCCCCTTTTTTTTTCTTTTTTTTTCACAAATTTTTTTTAACCTTCAACTACAAATGTAAATTCGAATATTAGAATGCAAACAACTGATTTAATCCAAGTAAAACAAGAAAAAAATGAATAAACAAGGAACAAAACACAAGAACAAAATTTTAAAGAATATGAAAAAAAAGCAAGAAATAGGATTAAAGAACGCGAATTATAAAGGATAAAATATGATCTTGAGCCAAAGCTCTAATACCAAATGATATGGAACCTCCATGAATAAGCTTGAGAAGCCAGTTATATATATATATATATATATATGAACCCCCAAAGCATTAACATGAAAACCCTAAAACTCAATTCAGTAAAAACCCCTAAGAAGGTTAGAAGTCAGATTACTTAGATAAGATGATCAAGAATTAGAATAAAAAAAACTTGTTTCTGAATTCCAATTTCAAAACACTCCATAAGAAAGTGATCAACCTACTTGAATGTTCCTTGAAACATGCATTCTACACAAGAACACAAAGATAAAAGCAAAACAAACTTTTTGGATTAACAACTTCATAATGTCTCCAACCATTAGCCCAAGGCATATTTATAGCCTTTACAAGGTGATGAATTTGGAAACTAATAAAGCCTAAAACTTAAATGGAAACTAATCAAATCATATCCTAAATGGAAACTAATCTAATCATATCCCAAATGGAAACTAATATAATAATATCTTAAATGGAAACTAATGGACTGTTTTAAAATAAATCTGTCAGCCCCTTATTTTAAGCCTTATAAATATAATTAAACCTAAGACCAACAAACTAATATAATTTCCCCATACATATTTGGCTAGCCCATAACAAAAGTGGCTCATTGCATTCTTAATTAAACCCATTAGTAAGTTGGATTTGAATTAAGTTGTATTGAACTTGAGCTGCACTTATTCCAAAGTTTTGATGTCCTTGTAAAACTTCACTAGCTGAATTCAGTAAGCCTTGTAGATGATGGATTAAAGCTTGTTGAAGCTTCTTAGATCGAGACCTTGTTGTAGGACCTTGAGGCATGCTAATCGGACTAGAGACCTCTTGAGCTTGATCCTTGCCTTCTTATTGAATCCTTGAAACTTGGTGTATAGGCTGTTCTTGTTAAATCATTGATACTTGGTGTATAGGCTGTTCCATAACATAACCCTTTGTATCATGATCATGACACTTAAACAACACCTAAAATGCCCAAAACATGACCTTCACGGCTGTGAATCTTTTGTCACAGGCGTGAAGCTACTCAATCTCTTCCTTTTCATGTCTATTTGACACTTGTAAAAGCCCATCTCCAGGCTGGCATGGATTTAATACTGATAGAGCTGCAAGAGGCTCTCCTAGTTTGGCAGGTGCAGGTGGACTGTTATATTGTAATGGGACGTTATCCTCCTTTGCTCCGCCGGAAGGAGTTAAATTTGCACACAAAGTAGAGATCTTTTCTTTGATTATTTATATGGAAAAGGCTACCACGATTTGGTTTGAATGTGATTATTTATCTGTGGTGCAACTTGTACTATAACACCCTCTCATATAATTAAGATTAACTCAACTATATAAGCAAGTGTTATAGACTTTCCGTTATTGAAAACTTGTGAAAATTAAAACTTTTTTTTCCTTATATTATTATCTCTTAACATCCTTTCATACAAATATTTTCCATGTTACCATTTTAACATATTAGTCTATATCTTATATCATGTATAAAACTATCATTCATCCAATAAAATAAATCAAGTTTGGGCTTAAACTGGCCCGGTGTTTACAGAATTGTATCATATATAATTACATGTTCTTTAATCTAATAAACATGCACAAAACAAACTATTCATATCTCATATGACATATGACAAAAACAAAAATATCATGATATCACCGACCTCAAAGGTATGCACTATGGTCTCTGATGAGCTTTCTTCTCTTCATGTCAACTTTCTCTATCTACCGGCTCCAAACCTGCGTGCAAGAATACCCACATGCTAAGCAACCTAATGCTTAATGGTACATATATGCATATAAATTCGTGTAACCATGGGATGACATCACATGTATACATAATTATGCTCATGCCAAATAATGTTCAACATGTATAAAATATACATTTAAAATGCTACAAGCATACATATATATATATAAAAAGGAAATATATTGTATTGGTTGATAAGCATGGTCTAGGTATATGATTATGTTTTATGTCCAATATGATTATATATATATATAAATATATATATATATATGCCCAAAATCATGTAATTATTTAATAACATACATAGCATACTTGACTCATATCATTAAATTATGTACATATATCAATGAAATGACAATCAAGATGAATATGCCGATCATATTAACAATTAACCATAAATTATTCATAATCAGCTGAATCTAGAACATTCTTATGTCACATATCATAAAACACTCAGTAATCATGTAACAAGTAGTCATTTCTATTTATTCAACTTTTTTAATTAGTCAATAGTCCATTTACTCAAAAATTGGACTAATTGCGGGTTGTGAATAAGAGCGCTCTATGAGCTTAAGCCACCCTATTCACCTGTTTGTGTATTTCTATAATTATACTCATCACGAGCTTGAGTCAAGGGCGCTCTCCAAGCTTAAGCCATCTTGACTTAATAACATGATTAAGTTGCTAGCATAATGGACAAGAGCGCTCTCCGAGCTTAAGCCACCTTACCCAATAATTAAGAATCATATAGAAATTTCCTACGGTACCGTAAAAGACCCTCAATGGCATGCCATATATCCTAAGTCTTGTCCTTGTAAAGAGGAATGGACAATTATATATATTCATAATTTATTTCAACACAATATGTTATAATTTTATCTCATTTCATATTTGCATGTCATATGATATAATTTACCTTACTAGGGCTTACAAACCTCATATAAAATATATAATTATATGCAAAGAAAGAAAATCCCAACAATTTAACATATATATATGTCACACAATATTTAAGAGGCCAAATTCCTAATGTTCCTTTTCAATCAGATTTATGCCATAATATTATAATGCATTTATCACCCATTTAGAGACTGGATTATATCTCGTGGTCTTCTAAGAAATTTTAGCTTAATTTATAAGCAATAAGAATCACATAAATCCAAATTTTATAACATAAGTTATAGCTCAAAAATTACAAGTTGTTCACTGAAAATTTGCCTAGGATATTATGGACAGCTCCATATCCAACATTTGTAGCTCATTTTTGGCCTATTTACAAACAAAATTTGAATCCATGTTCTCATGAAAGTTTTAGCCCTATGTGTATAGCTTCATTTCCAATTGGTTTCATATAAATCCGAGTTATATAACATGAGTTATGACTAAAGGAATCAAGGTTGTTCCACATAATTCCAGCAACATCACAAAATACTATAGTTACCAAAAATTAGATTAAATTCATAGACATCCCCAATAGTAACAAATCATCATAATTATCATTTTCAACATCAATATCATGCCAATCATCATCTCAAGACATAACAACCATTATTTCAAAAATGCAAATGGCATAAGTTTAAGAATAAACTTGCATATATGTACTAACCTCAAATGGAGTTTCAAAAACTTTAAGCCCTTATGCTTGCTCTTCCCTTTAGGGGTTACCACCACCCTCTGTATCACCTAATAAGACATCAGGCCAAGGAACAAACATATGTAATATAACTCTACTCTTTAAATATAAATTCAACTTTAACCATCAAACTATCTCTTTTAACTCAAAATACATATTAAGTTTCTTCTTTAACTAATCTAGATTCTAAAAGAAAGAGTTTTAACTCTTCAAAATCATAGTTTGACTAAAGAACTAACCCATATGAAATGGGTCTCCACCAAGCACAAAAATAGTAGAAACAAGAGAAAAGAAGACAAGTTGATTTTTAACTTCACTTACTTCTTCCTTTACCAAAAACAATGTGATTTGGGTGTTTAGTTTCTTCCTTTCTTCTTTCTCCAAAAAATGACTTCTTTAGCTCTAATAACTTTATCTTTCTTCTGTTCTAAAGGGTTTTGAGCTATATAAGTGATTTTTTTTCCTTAGTTTTTGGTGATTTTGACTTCTTTTGAATGAAAGAATGTGGAAAAATGGAGGGGTAAGGAGGGAGCACGAATTTGGGTGGAAAAGTTATGGTTTGGGGCTGATGTTAATGAGTAAGAAGGGTTTTTATACTTTGGTAAAGATGTCACTTTGGTCTCTCCTTATTTTTGCCAAATACCCACTTAAATCTTTGACTTTTACTTTTTTCTTATAACTTTTCTCAACTTTATATCATTTAATTAAATCACTCACAATAAAAATAAAATATTTTATTAATCTTTAAATCTCAATTTTAAACTCTGATAATATTAATTGCAGCAATTAAATACATTAATTATTCGGACCGAAATTACTGGCATTACATGTACAGTCAAGGATTGCTTTATAGTTCCATGGAATTTGCATTTAAGATGATAAAATTTGCAAGTTGTTAAACTCCATGCATTTTCATTTCTCATGTTTATCTAGAAGGAACTCAAGTTGGTGATAAATTAGTTGTACATACAATAGGTTTGAACTTGATTATGTGGTTGAATTCTTATCCATCAATCCGTCAATGTAAGGAATCTTACAGATTTTGTTAATTTTCTTAAGTTTTTTTTTTTTTTGCCGTTTAAAAAAAGTAATTAATTAATTGATCTATTTAACTATTTGCCTTTAGGCATAAGACATATTTAGCTTCATGTGATTGTCCCTTATTATTTGACCCCCTTGATGGATTTTTGGTTTAAATTGCTCTTTATATTTCATTTGTAATCCACTTTTCACTTTACAAATTTAATTTTTTATCATAATATACTTTTTGATCAGTACAAGAATTTCACGTGCCGATGAACTTTTTTGGCATATCACGTCACCATATGGTGGTTAGATATGCCGTATTTTTCCATTTTAAAAGACCGAGTAGACCAAAAATGGAATATAAGAAACAATTTATACCAAAAACGGCCAAAAGATCAAAATGATTAAAAAAAAACTACTACAGTATGTTATATATGTCTTTTGCCTTTATAATTTAAAAATTAAAGTTATGTATAAAGGCCAGAACAAAAAACAAACTTAATATCGTTAAATTTGCCTCTACAAGAAATACAGGAAAATATCACAATCCCTTGAAGCTACAACAGCTCAAGCATTAAAACATGAGTTAGAAACAAGAAGCAACCTATCATCGAATCATCAAAATTTTGAATTAGTTAGTTTCATTCTCTTTCTTTTTGAACGAATAATTCAGCATCAATATTGGAAAATACCAATAAATTTCACGTGAATCTTCAAGTCCTATAAAAAAATTATAAAGACTCAGAAAATACTAAAATAATTGCCCTAAAAGATAATTGCCCAGCACTTCTGCCCACACTAATGAAAAAAAATAAAAAATAAAAAAAGAGGAAGAAACACACGATAGTTAATATTTGGGCTACATGTGCAAATTAACCGCTAAACTATACCCTATAGAATGAGTTATCCTCTCAACTCTGACTCAGTACAAATAAGCTTTCAAATTCTAAATTTAATGAAATTAGACTCCTTCCATGTTAAATCTCTTAAACTCGAATCGTGAATCGACTCAGTCTAGCGAGAGATAATTTGTTCCATAGTATAAAATTTATAGACTAATTTGCATTGAATTTAAAATTTAAAAATTTATTTGCACTGAGTCAAAGTTTAGGAAATAACTCGCACTATAGAATATAGTGCTACTTTACACCTTTAGCCTAATATTTATTAATTTTTACCAAGAGTCCTTGATATTTTCTACCTATCTTGGTATACCTGCTGTCCCATTTCTACAGCAAAAAAGCGCACAAAATTATGTTTAGACCAGCCAACCCTGCCACTATCCCATTTACAACATCAATCAAATGCAGCATAAGTAGCGAACACCAATATCGATAGCATTACGTTGAAAGTTTTCAACTGCCATTCATGTTAAAATGTTAAATTTCTCTGTCCAAATGCTTTCAAAATGTTAATTTCTCTGTTCAAATGCTTTCCAATTGCAGGTAAATTATTACCGGTATGTAGATAAAACACGATTTACAAAGAATTTCAACTAATAATCCTTCAGCTTCATATTTTGAAGTCACAGGAGTACCAAGGTAAACTGTCCAAAATCGACTGCAACACTCACAAAGGCACTTCCAATTCCCAGAAATCAATTACAATGCCGGGGAGGATTATTCAAGTAGCTCAACGAAAACATCCTCAAAATATTGCTATAAAGCTCTAAGAAGACAGATCTTATTTGGTCACCGTCACATACCCTGGCCACAAGATTTCTTCAATTAACCCTCCAGTGCTGATGCTCCAGATATAATTTCAATCAACTCGGTGGTGATAGATGCTTGACGAGTTCTATTACAAAATCAACCAACAAATTGTTGAAATAAATCATGAAGATAAATTTTTAAAAAGTCGTAGTTTAGCCCCAAATCGATGGCATGTGAAACAAAAAAATAAATAAATAAAGGTTGCTTAACCACCAGCCATCACACATGATTGACCAAATAATAACCTTTATGGGAAGGACATTTCAAATCAGAAAGACCAACCAGTTGGTTTTGCAATAGCAATGGAAAATATTGACCCTTTTCCCAGTTAAGATGAAATTTCTAGTTTGCATATATTGTTTATCTGGGGAGAGAGCGTGAAAGAAATACCTGTTGTACGTAAGTGTCAGGCGATCAAGCATCTCGCCAGCATTTCTGCTTGAGCTATCCATAGCAGACATCCTTGCTCCTTGCTCACTGCATGCATTCTCCAATACAGCATTAAACAAGACCTGGAAAGTTTAAAACACATTTTAGATAAATCCAAGAAACCATCATAAAATGATATAAATGAGAAATCTCAAGTTAAATAAAGCTGTCATGAATCAACTTTGACCAGACAGCTGTTTCAGGCATCAGTAAATTAGCATAGCATCATCAACGGGTTAAAAAAGTCTTTTGCAGAAGAATAATTTCCTTGTCTGCACAAAAATTGAAGTTAAAGCTGGTAGTTCTAGCCCATCAACATTCCAGATTCACAGAATACATTGCAGTTGTTTCCAAAATGATGCACTAGGTATCAAACACTATGCAGAGAAAGCAAGATTTTGTCAATGCTTACACAAGAAAACTGAAACTCGGCAAGATTCTGAAGTATTTCACTCTTTGTGTCACCACCTTCAATCTCATAAGAGTCGAGATCTCCAATTTTTCCACCAGATTCAGCCTCTCTCTCCACAACCTTTATCAAACATATCAAATACAATATCCAAAATCAAATTAAACACACAAAAAAATAAAAATAAAACCAACTTATTTTGTCCAGCATTCTAAATTACCTCAGGCGATAATACAGTTGACATTGTTGGCAGAAAAGAGACAACAGATTGGAATTTGTTGTAGACAATCCTCAGAGCATCATATTCCACATTCTTTAGTATGTCATCTGCTAGAACAGAGACCTGAAAGACCAATAGTTTCAGTTGAATTGAGAGAAAGAATAATGTCACAGTAAAAAATCTCATATCAAATTTGAAGCAGTTTGGCTCAACATTGAATTCAACTGGACATAGAACTGCCAGTGCCATACTAATACATGTTTTTCACAAAATCTAAAAGAATTCATCTAAGGAGGAAAACAGAAAATAAAATCAACACACAAATAATGTTTCCAGGTCCATATAGCAGCACAAACCAAAGCATATTCTAAAATTTGTGTGCACTCAGACATGACAGCTGGAGACAAAGAATCAATTTCTATAATAAATAAAACTATAACAACTGACCTGGGTATAATTCAATGGATTCTTCTGCAGCTCGGTGATGGATAATTCAATGTCCTTCTTTGAGTCACGCACCAACTGAGCTTTTGCCTTTTCTCCCAAGACAATATATTTTGTTTCTTTCTCAGGACCTAAGGCAATGGAAAAATATATTTAAATTGTTCAAAACATAAAAAGCTTTCAGCTTAGAATCTGAAGAAGTTCATTACAAGCAAAATATACCAGATGTCAACTTGTGCATAGCCCTGCTTATCTTGACAGATGTTGAGTTAATTCCTCCACATAGGCCTTTGTCTGAGGAAATAGTGACAATCACATTCTTCTTTACATCGACACCTGACAAGCACAACATAATGCAAACATAGAAGAATTAAAATCAAAATTATTCAGAGAATAGATAGTGACATAAGGTTTGGTAAAATCACTAGACCATATAAATTATCATATAGTATGCAATCAGATCCCCATTAAGCATTTGCCAGATGCAAAACTTGAACAGAATCCTGATAGGAATCGCAGAACAATATTCACAAACACAACACACAAGCAAAGAAACTCTTTAAGCTTTATTGCCTCAATCAAGATCTCCAAGGTTACAAAAAATGGCAGTTCCTCCAGAACTAACCAATCTATATCACAATTCCTGCCTAATATTTTCCATACAAATCTCCTATTATCTAAACTATTTATAGTAGTGCTCACACAACAAGCTTTTTCCCACCCCACAACTCTAACTGACTAACTAACTTCCAAACTTGGCTCATTCCCACTCTCCTTCTTATTGAGCCTAACATAAGTAATGCGCACCGGGCATCTATCAGTTCCTGCCGCTCAAGAAAGCACCTTGTCCTCAAGGTGAAAGTGTGGAAATAGCTGCTGTAACACATCCATCTGCTCCCAAGTACTGTCATGTGGCAGTAAGCCCTTTCAGAGGATTAGGGCCTCCGTCAAGGCAGCCCAATTGTGCTCGCTTGTGTGCACATCTAGCACCTCTTCTGGTTCAACTAATAATTCCATGTCAAAGGTTAAAGTGTCTGGGAGCGGGGTGAGCTCCATCACACTGCCAACAGCCTTCTTAAGTTGGGATACATGAAAAGTAGAATGTATACAAGCAGAGGGGGGTAAATCCAATTGATAGGCAACCTAACCAATCCATTTGAGAATAGTAAAGGGGCCATAGAACCGCAGTGCTAACTTTGCATTGGTTCGCTTGGCCAAGGACTGCTGGCGGTAAGGCTGCAATTTGAGAAACACCTTGTCACCTACCATGAAGTGGACATCCCGTCGTTTTTTATTTGCTTGGGCCTGCATCTGATGATGTGCTTTATGCAACTGCAGCTTGATTTCATCTAACATGGCATCCCAATCCCATAGTTATTAAAGGCACTAAAAGATCATAGAGCCTAGTCACAAAACACAGGCACGCGCCTGAGTGACATGAGATGCAAAAATACAAAATAATTGAAAAAAAAATTATAAATTTTATTATTAGACTACTAGTAAGGTGATATAATATTATAAATATTAAAACTCAAAAAATATAAGTCATAACAACAAAATAGAAACACATACACAGAAAAAAAAAACTTAATTAAGATTTGATACCCTAAACACAAGGCTCGTAGGCTTACTCAACGCACAAGGATCTTAAGCTTACTAATACTGTATTTAACAAGTTTTAACACTTATCAATTATGAATTATCATTAAAACTCAAAAAATATAAGTCATAACAACAAAATAGAAACACATACACAGAAAAAAAAAATTTAATTAAGATTTGATACCCTAAACACAAGGCTCATAGGCTTACTAAACGCACAAGGATCTTAAACTTACTAATATTGTATTTAACAAGTTTTAACACTTATCAATTATGAATTATCATAACAAACCACAATTAGTCTTGCGCCTAAATTTTACAATTTAAATTATATTTGTAGAGGCTAGAACATATGTTTTCTTTACCCCTAACCCTTTTTTTTCTTTTTTATTGTTTGTTTTGGAAATATTTAGGTGTAGTAAGAAATACTAAGAGTTATTTTCGATTTAAAATCAATGATTTAGATTTTCCGACACTAAAAAAAAAAATACAAATATTTAACTAATGTCACAAAGGCACACTAAGGCGTGCGCCTTTGTAACAGCACCCGCCTTTGGGTTTTCAAGGCACTGAGGATGAAGCCTGGTGAACCTTGAGCCTGAGGCACGCCTCTTTAACAACTATGCCCAGTCCACCAAAAATTGGTCAACCTCTTGCACTATTGTTGTCCCTGCTTCATCCCTCAATAATGCTGGCGGGTCCCTGCCATACACCACATTGAAAGGTGTAGTATTTATGGACTTATGGTGAGAAGTATTATAGCTATACTCTACCTATGACAACCAATCCACCCACCTAGAAGGTTGAACAACCGCAAAACGTCGAAGATAAGCCTCTAAACACCAATTAACAAAGGCCATGCGATTTTGCTGTATCCCTAAACAAACTTGCAGTAATATCCGGTCAATCCCAAGAACCCTCGCAACTCTCTCAAATTGCTAGGTGTAGGCCAATTTGTCATTACTTGTATCTTAGCCAGGTCTGCTGAGACCCCTTTGGCCAAAACCACATCCCAAGTACTCCACTTGTTCTTGGGCAAAACAAAATTTTTTTGCATTAGCATAAAGTTAGTGGGCTTGCAGAATTTTAAGGACTTCCTATAGATGCATCTCATGTTCCTCTATCGTCTTGTTGTATATTAGAATATCATCAAAAAAGACCAGGATGAATTTGTAGAGATACGGTTTGAAAACCTCATTCATCAAAGCTTGGAAGGTTGAGGGGCAGTTTGTGAGACCGAACAGCATCACCAAAAATTTATAATGGTCTTCGTGAGTTCTAAAGGCAGTCTTGTGGATGTCTGCTAATCGGACCCGTATCTGGTGGTAGCTGGTTTTGAGGTCAATCTTGGTAAATATTACGTCCCCATGGAGCTCATCCAACAGCTCTTCAATTACTAGTATGGGAAATTTATCAAGTATGGTGGCTCTATTAAGCGCCCTATAGTCGATGCAAAACCGCCAACTTCCATTCTTCTTCTTAACAAGTAAGACTGGACTCAAGAAGGAGCTCTAGCTTGGTAATGATGCCAACAGCTAGCATCTCCGACCCTAACTTCTCTATTTCGTCTTTTTGCATTTGAGGATATCTATAGGGTCTTACATTAATTGGACAAGTACCTTCTTTGAGAATAATTGCATGCTCCCTGTTGCGGCTCGGTGGCAAGCTTGCTGGCATGTGGAAAACACTATCATATTCATGCAACAGGGCTGATATTTGAGGAGGCATGGCTGTCTGTTCAACCTTCTCCGCAATTTTATCTTTATCAAGCACCAGGCTGCCCAACTTGAGTAGAATGTCCTGACCCTCACATTTGATGGTTCTAACCATGGCCTTCAAAGAAAGAGCTGACTTATTCGAGTTTGGTTCTCCTTGTAGTTAATTTGGTAACCCATTGACAGTAACCTTCATGCATAGAGTACTCCAATTCATTTGTAAGTTTCCCAAGGTTGCGAACCATTGTACACCCAATATCACTTCAGAACTACCAAGCTGCATAGGGAAAAAATCATCTACAACTTCAAGATTTCCCAATAGGAGCTATACTCTTCGGCATATTCCAGGACCCGAGATTTCTTCCCCTGTTCCCAATGCGATCCCATACTTATATGTGTCTTCAGCTACTAAGTCGAGTTCCCTCACTATCTCCACCGATATATAGTTGTGGGATGCCCCACTATCGATCAAAACAATCGCCTCTCCCTTTGATTCGTCCCCTGATTTTCATGGTGAGCCGGAGTCAACCCCACCATCAAGTTGAGAGCTCGAATTTTTGTTGTTCTACGCCTTGTCCTTCCCCTTCAATTTTCGTAAACCCATCGCCTTTTGCTTCTTCCTCATTATGTACCCAGAGTATCCGCAGCTCTTTATTTCCACGAACTTCTCGTCGCATCGGAAAGACAGGCCTTTCTCCATGATTGTATCTCGACTTCCGTCGATTTCTTGAATCCTGTAACGTTCTTTTCTCCCAGTGTTATTTCAACTACTCACATTAGGTTAGAGTACACGACTGTTCTAGAACCAAAGGTGGCTCCAAATGGACTTGGGTTATTCTTGGGTTGGGTCAAGGTGATTAGGCCCTTACTATTTTCGACAGCCATATTTCTTTCTTCAATCCTTTTTGCCAACTCCAGTTTTTTGGATAGCCAACAAATCATATCATCCTCAACTCTACCCTAATCACTGGCCTTAATTCATTCACAAAATTACTCTGCAAAATTTCCTCTGGTATGCCTTTCAACGCAAATGCCAATACCTTGAACTGTTGCCAATACTCCTTCACTATTATCACCTGCTTGAGAGCTAGGAATTGCTCATATAATGTCCCCTCTTGAGTTTGACGGAATCTTTCAAGAATCATGTCCTTCAATTCTTCCTCATTTATGAATCATCATCGGCCATCCTCCCATTAATACCAAGAAAGGGCCTCGCCTTCCATACAGATGGCTGCGGCTTCTATTTTCTTGGTCACGGTGAACTGATTTACTATGAAATACCTCTCCACATCCAGATTCACTCCGTCAAATATTGGCAATTCTAATCGACTCTACGCTATCTCAGTCCTTTCTCCAGGCACTGTGATTATTTCCTCTCCTTCCTTTTGTTTTCCTCTGACACTTCCAACCTTCTCTAAATCGCTCGCTGGAAAAATCGCGGTGCTACATTTACTATGGTTAGTATTTGGATCATCTTTTTGTTGCAATAACTCTTCCATTCATTGGATCATTGTGAGCACTCTATTCCAACATCGGCACCCTCTGGAGTTCCTCTCTAAATTGATTCAATTCTTTATTACACCACCTTCTTGTACTTTTTCCATTTTCTCCTCAAATGTCTCCATTCGTACTGCTAATTTCTTTCTAGCCATGCCACTCCCAGAACAACCGCTCTGATACCACTGATAGGAATTGCAGAACAATATTCACAAACACAACACACAAGCAAAGAAACTCTTAAGCTTTATTCCCTCAATCAAGATCTCCAAGATTACAAAAAATGGTAGTTCCTCCAAAACTAACCAATCTATATCTCAATTCCTGCCTAATATTGTCCATACAGATCTCCCATTATCTAAACTATTTATAGTAGTACTCACACAACAAACACACAAGCAGCTTTTTCCCACCCAACAACTCTAACTAACTAACTAACTGCCAAACTCAGCTCATTCCCGCTCTCCTTATTGCGCCTAACATAAGTAATGAGCACCGGGGGTCTATCAAATCCCTAGTCCATATCTTAACCAATGTTTTGCATCAATTTAATCTGAACATCCCACATATATCTTCAGCATCCTAATGAACTCCGAAGATTGAAGGATGGATACGTAATAACTTGCACTTCCTTAAGGGTTAACTTTTCCCCAAGTTTGGATGCTTCTTTCTCCACAATTCCACATGATATCAAATGTTACCCTATGAACTTTATAAGCTTCTGAATAGATAATAGACAGTGAGAAAGGCACAAAGACACTGGCTTGCATGACAAAGTATTGGTACAATCATGCAATGGACACATGCACATAATCTCATTGTTTAGAGAACTACAGCAATTAAACAGTCCAAATCAATATCATTGGCAGAGTGCAGAGATAATTTGCCTCAATATGATAAAACAATTTAAGAATGTTAAACACAACCAAAACATCGTCAGTTCTAATTATGACACAAACAAGTGTTGCAAATAAAGAACACGTTAAAACAAGAACATTAATGTAGCCATAGTCAAAAATTATGTTGCTCAGACGCTTCAAAAATGAAGAAGTACCTGTGTCCTTAGGATACGACATAGGTATGGACATGGGATCCTTCCCGGATCCTTCACTTTAACAGCGGATGTGACTGATTTCTCCAAGCACTAGAAACTTAGCAAACATGGACTGATTTGAGGAACTTTGCAAATTTTTTAACAACTTTTTTACTCATTACTAGTTTGTTTAATAATAATTTGTTAAACTTTATAAGTTATGTGATATCATTTTGTTGCTCGTGTTTGGAATTTGGAATTTGGACTTTTAAGTTTGTAGTTTGAAATATTTTATCTTAAATTGAAATAAAGTTTTGCTATTTTATTTTGTTTATCAATTTAAATATTATAATTTGATCATCCTTTTTAAATTATGCAATCAACAAAGAATTGAGAGAAATTGATGATTTATTATTGATAGTGATGAGCATTATATATACAACCGTAAGGATCATAAAAAAGGAAACAACTATACAAATAGGAAACAAATCCTACCTACCTATAATTCTATTAATCAACTTTGTCAGGAATATTGTACAAATATTCCACAATATCTCATAACACTCCCCCTCAAATTGGAGCATAGATATCAACCATGCCAACTTAAAAAACAAAATAGAGTTCAAAAACCTGTAACACAAAAGACCTCACACACCACACCAATGTAGATCCAACTACGTAGAAGAAGATATTTTGCAAACCAAGAAGATTCAAGTGAGACAGACCAACAGCAAATATCACTCAACAAAGATGACCTAAAAAATTACACAATTTGCTCACTAGGGCAGATAAAATGGATCACTCACAAGGGTGATAGAACTATGGCAAAGAGATGCTCACTTGGGCAAAACTCTCAGATTGATTTCCAAGTAGAGTTTCATGGGAATCGGGCTCTAATACCATGTAATCAACATAGAATTGAGAGAAATTGATGATATATTAACGACAGTAATGGGCATTATATATACAGCCATAAGGATCGTAAAACAGGAAACTATACAAATAGGAAACAAATCAACCTAATTAAGAATATTATACAAATATTCCACAATATCTCACCATATATGAAAATTAAAATACATACATTTTTATGCGTACAAACGTACCTTCATACTCGTATCCTAATTTTGAATCATTTTTAGCCATATCTATGTATCCTAAATTTTAAAAAGCAAGATATTGGACTTCTAGATATGAACCCGTGTCGAATACTCATACCCAAGTCATGCAACATAAGTCAAAAACCTTATGGATGCACATTATATTTAAATTGAAAAATCTATTTGGCAGGGGTGTGCATGATTCGGTTTGGTCGGTTGAGACTAACAATCTATAACCAAACCAATAAACTCGGTTTTTAAATACTTCAACTCTTAACCAAACCAATCATTATTAAAAATATCAAAAACCAATGCTATTTGGATTCGGTTTGATTTTGTCAGTTTGATCGGTTTGACAAATAAATGAATGGAAAAAATGAAACAAATTAAAACATCATAAATATTCAACAAACATTAGCTTAAATTGTAATACGAAGTCAATAAATTACAGTTGATAAATTAGTTTTTCAAAATTATTCATCTTTTTGTTAATTTATTCACAAAGTAGAAAAACTCAAGTAATTAGAACGAAGAAAAAATTAATAAATACAAATAAAAAAGCACCTAAAAAATAAATAGAATTAGTTACTACTCACTTAATTGATATGAAAAATCGATGATGAAAATAAAAACTTTTAATAAACTATTGAAAAGAAGATTATGCGATGAAAAGATACTAAGGTTAAAAGTTAAGATGTTTCTATATAAAAATGACCAAAGTATAGGTAATTAAGAAGTTTAATTTCAGGAAATTGGAAAATTGTTAATATATATATATATATATTAAAAGAGTAGTTATATTATTGGTTCGGTTTGGTTTAAATAGATTATATTTTCTTAATCCAAAACCAATCCAAAAAAATTGGTTTATAAAAATTTCAAAACCATAACCATTCAAAAAACCATCCAAACTATTATTTTCGGTTTGGTTAATTTTTGCGCAGCCCTACTATCCGGATGTTAAATGAACTGGAAAGGATATAAAAGGCAATAAGCTTAAATGTTTATCAGTGAACATACTAGGAGCATCACCAAAGAGTGCAGTAAATGGCTGCCATAGGCCACGAGAATTTTCTGCTCTAGTTTGAATTGCTCGTAGCTTTGAGGCTGCAACCATCTTCATAGCCTTTGTAATTTTCTGAATATTCTTGACGCTTTTCATGCGATTTCTAACTGCACGAAAATCAACAAGAAATATCCAAATTTTAAGGGGTTTAATGAAACACAAGGAAGTAAAAATTACAGTAAATTCAACAGAGGAAGGCATTAACTACTGAATGGAAATAATACTCACCAACTTGAGTGGAAATAGAACGTACGCCAAGAGGGACCTGCTCCCTGTCCACCAAACTAATTTATTTAGCTGTTCAGTATGAAGGAAAAAAAACCGAAATACATAGGGTCTGTTTACTTACAGAGAATTGATTTCTGTTTTCATTTTTTAATTTTTAAAGAAAACAAAAATTTTTCATTTTAATATAAAATTTGTAAAACGTGTTTACTAGTTAGCAATTAAAAACTGTTTTCCAATTTTTTAAAATGAAAAATGTGTTTACTTATTTTTATGTAAAACTTATTTTTCATTTTTGAAATATGAGAATATTTCTACTTGTTATTATATAATTGTTTTATATATTTAAACATATAAGAATACATTTAATTTAATAAACAAAAATTATTGTGTTTATTACTTTAGTTATATATTATTTAATTTAAATGCATACTTTTCGATTTGAAACAAAATTTTAATATAAATTGTAAACTTTGAGAATAAAAGGTATATTTTATTGTGTTTATTACTTTATTTATATATTTTTATATCATTTTTTAAAGTAAAATATTACTTGCCAAATGTTCAAATTATCAAGAAGCTATGGTGGTCTCAAGACTAAGATTGGATAGTGATTTGGCTCTAAAAGAGCAAAAACCCAATAAATGATGTGTTAAGTTAGATTTCTCTGTAAGTTCATGCAAGTGGCTTCAAATCAAAAGAACTTTTTGTCAAATCAGTTAAGAGAACAGCAGGTTCATGGGCACGTTGTCCAACGAAAAGGCATTTTTCATGGGCAGAACTGGAAAAGATGGTGATAAAGCTAGAGGCTGCAGTGAAAGTTCCATCGAGTGTCATAGCGTAGTAAGCCTGAACTTAAAAATGCCGAAGTGAAAACAGCGTGTTTTCAAAAGTGAAAACACGCTAAATTTTAATGAAGAAAATTATGAAAACAATAAAAATATGTTTTACAGTTTTCTTTTATAATTGTGAAAATTTTGAAAATAATTTTCAAGTGAGATTTTTGTGAAAATAATCAAAGTAAACACAATGTTCTCATTTCATTTTCATTTTGAAAAATTTTCTAGAAAACTGGAGTAATTTTCTCCAAGTAAACAGGCCCATAATTTTCTAGAAAACAAAATTGCAATCAGGACATAGTAATCATGATATGAAGAACATATATGCAAGCAGATTAACATAATTAGTCATACTTTCTCCCAATATAGGAGATTTCTCAAACTTTTTAGAAAATATTGTACCTAAATCTGTCGTACTGTTTCTATTGTGCCCTCTTGTAATGTTTTGTGGGCACATATCGCTATCTGATATCAAGGCCTCTTGAAAACTAGACACGAGTCCTTTTAAATACTAAAAAAAGTCAAAAACCATGGATTCAAACAATTTCAAAAACAAAGTAGAGCATTTTAAAATGGAATTTGAGGCAGTTTGATCTACATATATAAGTTCAAACAACACAAAAGCTGAATTTATAATCAAAGACTTTTTACGCTACTTCAATACTACAATGGACTACCCAAATATTATTCAGTTCTAAGAATTCCTAGAGCAATTACGATTTCTCATATCTCCACCACTTCATATTAGAAGTTGCATTAATGTTGTACTCAGTGCACCTGAGAGGCCTCATATATAATCTGCAGTTTTTTCAGCACAATAACTAGTGAATGGCTTGGTTTTCACTTGGCAGCACTTTTCTCTATTATGGAATTTCCCTCTCCTTTCACACAACATCAAATTAAAAATCCCAAATATGTTCTTATTTCTTAAAACCAGCCCTTTAAAATGCACTCCACTCTACTTTTTCTCAACAGACTCTATTGAGAATAACTCAACAAAAAATAATAATTTCACCATTTCGTAAATACAATTAGAAGCAAGTCCACAAACACATGTAGAACAGAAAGATAATTAGAGCAAGATAATTATAACAGCAAGTTTTACAAAATCACAATTTTCTATCTGACTTAGTTGATGTAAAATCATCATGATTTCACAAAATTAAAATCAATAATATTTCCCCCATTTTATCCAAATAGAGGATCAACAAGGGAAGATATAAAATAAAGGGAAAGAGAGAAAGAGATCGAACTCCGCAATATGAGAGGATCGTAGAGCGGTCATCGGTTGAAGAGAGATCAGAGGAGCGGCGAATCGCCTCCCTTCACGTCTCAAAGCAGTCATCGCCATTGTCGAAAGATTCTCTCAATGAAACCCTAGAATAGCCTCTGCGCCTTAGATCCAAGTTTTTGCAATGGCAGCGAGCTCAGGTGCGAGTTAAATCACTATCCAATCAACAAATAGAGTATTTAAAAAAAAATTTAGACCTCGAGTGTTTGGCATTTCTAGACCTTTTGTCATGTATATATCCGTTAAGATTCTAACATGTATCACATAGATAGCACAATAGAAATTTAAAAATTTAGAAATTTAGTAACCAACGGATCATCTTTTGTTTATTAAAATCGGATTCTACCAATTAGTTAGATAAAGATAGTTATCTTATTTAATTTTTGATCTTCTCAAACTTAGGAGTTTTTTCTTCTTATTGGATTATAGTAAAACATAATAATCTGAAAGCTAAATTATCTATAGATATCCATGTGAAGAAAACAAAAGAAACCGATGATAACAATGGGTGAACAAACAACTAAATGCTAATATGGTTTATTATTCAATAGAGAAGATGAAGGAAACTAATTATAAGTTAAAATTATCTAAGTGGGCAGCCCAATTTGAGTTAAAAATGCTCTATTTGTATGCCCCTAAATCATATTAGGGTTGAAGAAAAAACTAATTCTAAGTAGGCAGCCTCAATTCTAGTTAAAAGGCTCGATTTGTATGCCCCTAAATCATATTAGGGTTGGAGACTAAAAAGCTTTATTTGTATGCCCCTGAATCCAATTCCTAATTAAACAACAACAATATGCCTAAACAGCCTATGTCAGCATAGACATAGGCGCTGGCAGCACATGGGCTATGTTGGCGTAAACATAGCCCATTGTGTGTTGGTGTCTATGTCCGTGTGGACATAGTCTATGTCTACGACATAACCTATGGCTATTCAAACAGCCTTCGCATCCTTTAAACTTTTTTGCATTTGCGAATCCATCCAGTCCAATTTTTCTTTCTCTTAAACTTGGATCAAATCTGAAGTACATTTTACTCTTTTATCACACTTGTCTATGCATGTGATCCAATAGATTTTCAGTTATATTGGTCATTATGGTTATGAAAACTAGCCCGGCCGATTTCAACTGGAAAAACAGGGAATCAGTTACTGGACCGGTCGATTTTGGTGTGGGAACTCGTACAGGTATCAAACTTGGGGGAAAACCGATCGGGTCGACGGTCGAACTGGAAATCATATGACCCAAGCGGTTTTTACTGATTTAAGCGAGTACAAGAAAAACATGAAACGACGTTGTTTTGACTTTGGCAAAACGACGTCGTTTCATTAAAAATCAAATCTTCCCCTCAAGAATGAAACAACACCGTTTCACGTAATTTTTATTTTAAAAAAAAAATCCTAAAACTACCCAGCCCGACCCACCCCTTGTAGTAGTCCCCCTCGTCCCCCCTCCTCGCATGCTCCCATCCCTGGTAGCCCCCTCCCCTGCAGCTCCTTTGCCAATCGCCGCTCATCGTCTACAGCTCCTTACCGGTCTTCAGCTCCATCGCCACTCCTCGCTTGCTACTCCTTGTCATCTTCCTTCTACAGTTCCACCAGATTTATATATATATATATATATATATATTCAAGTTGGGTTTTTTCTTTGTAATTATTTATCTATCTTTTTATATTTTGTATTGATTAGAATTGGTTTAGTTTATAACAGTTTATATGATTTGTGTTTTAGTTTGTAACTTTGTATGGATTAATTTGAGTATAATTTGTATTTTATATGGATTAAAACTGATTTTATATTGATTTCTGATTAGTGTAATTTGAATTTTAGTTTGATTTATTTGATTTTTTTTGTAATTAATTTGATTATATTTATATAATTTTATTTTAGTTTGTACGGATTAATTTGTATGGATTAGCATGGATATAATTTGTGTTTTTTATGGATTAAAATTGATTTTCTATTAATTATTGATTAGTAAGCAACATGGATCCTATAAGTACCCAATCTTCTAAGAAGCAATCCACGGGTTCTACACCTTCTCTTCGTGGGAAAAAAACCTCGTTTGGGAACATTTTAAGGAAACAAGAATAGAACTTGGAAGAACTATATATACTTGTCTATACTATGGGTCTTCTTTCAAATGCAATGGAATAAACAGAATGAAATATCATTTGGTTGGAATTCAAGGTCAAATAGTTCCTCATGATGTTCGTGTAAGAATGGAAGGGATTCTAATGGAATATGTAGAGAAACAAAAGCAAATGAAAATGATGTATAAGTGAGCATATAAAGATAAAAGATGTTACTGATGATGTAGTTGAGGTTTCTATGAGAGAGCAAGAAACATCAGAGATGAATCCATCAAAGAAGAAAAAGAAAGAGAAGGGAAGGGAAAATAAAGTGCCATGATTGGGGACTATTTTGTTTAAAGAACATCTTTAGGATCTCAACCTGGTATTAAAAGTGTCCTTGCTGGCAAATAAGCTATAAGGAAGGCACAAATGGAAGTTGCAAAATGGTTTTATCATGCTTGTTTACCTTTCAATGCAGCTAATTCACCTTATTATCAAGTTGTTGTGGATATTACTGCTATTGGTCTTGTATTTAAAGCTCCAACTTATTATGATTTGAAGATGAATTTGTTAAAGGATAGCAAACAAGAATGTTCACTGTTGATTGAGGGTTATAGACAGTATTAGGTAGAAACTGGTTGTACCTTAATGGCAAATGGATGGAGTGATCACAGACAAAGAACCTTAATCAACTTTTTGGTGTATTGCCCAGCTGGTTTATGTTTTGTGAAATCTATTGATGCTTCAGATGCCGTTAAAAATGCAACTACACTAATATGCTTGTTTTCTGAAGTTGTTGAATGGATTAGTCATTCAAATGTGATTCATTTGGTTACAGATAATGCTGCTAATTATGTAACTACTGAGAAATTACTAGAAAAAAGGTACAATAATATACTTTGGACACCTTATGTAGCTCATTGTGTTAATTTGATTTGAAAGATTTTAGTAGCATGGATCATGTGGCTGACTTGACATTGTGTGCTTCAAGATAACAACATTTGTTTACAACCATATTGCTTTGCTGTCATGGTTGAAAAAGAGAAAAGATTGGAAAGAAATAGTGCGTCCTGCAATAACGTGTTTTGCTACAACTTTTATAACTTAAAAATGTATTGAGGATCATAAATATGATTTGCAAGCCTTAGCTACAAGCAAGTTCTTCACTACTCACAAGCTTTCCATAGCTTTCCAAAAGTAACAATGGAAAGCTTTTTTTATCTATTGTTTTAGATAAAAAATTTTGGGATGGTTGCTCAATTATGGTGAAGATTGCTGCTCCCCTAGTGAAATTGTTGCGTTTGGTTGATTCTGATGAAAAACCTTCATTAGGTTATGTCTTTGAAGGCATGCGTAGGGCACGAAAGGCTATTAAGCTTATGTTTAAAAAAGAAATGAGCAAATTTGGTCCATATATTAAGATTATTGATGTGCAATGGAACAAGCACTTTTATGGGAATCTTCACAGAGCTGCATATTTTTTGAATCCATCTCTTTTTTATGATCATTCTTTCAGTAAAAAGTATGATATTATTGATGACATTGTGAATTTGTGTGAAAACTATGCCATAAATCCAATGGGAACAACGACCATGAAAGAGATCAAATATTATCGAGAAAGGATTGGAAGTTTTGGAAAACCTTTGGCCCTAGCATCAGCAAAAGAACTTCAACCAGGTAAAAAAAATTATTTCTTATCT
>CATIWF010128568.1:0-19187 GCA_949630135.1 Balakata baccata
CTTGATATTGTGTTTAGAAAAAATATTTTTCTAAAAACAAGTTGTATTTTTAATTTTTTTTTAATTTTAAAAACTACTTTTGAGTATAAACAGATAAATAAATATTTTTTTCAGAACTAGGTTTGAAAAAAATAATTTATAAAAAATTTAAAAATCAGTCAATCAAATTAAAAAATTCAAAATATGCTTCTAAAACAGTCAACAGTAATTCCAAATATCCTTAAATAATTATATAAGTAAATGAAAATTGAGAAAACATTAACATATGCACATGAAGATTGAAAAAACATATGGCTAGCCATTTTATAAACTAATAATAGTAAGCATTACATCGAAGTATAGCCAAGATGCGGATTAATCTCATTTATGGTCTTTGAATTTTATTTTTATTGTACTAAAATTATAAAATTTTTTTTGTTTAATAAAAGTTACTTAACTATATTTTTATTTTACGGTCTTTGAATTTTTTTGGCTAGTTTTTAACATTAAAAATTTAACAAAACAGCTGATATATTATTAAAAATTTAGTGTAAGTAATTTTAATAAAATAAAAATATAATTAAATAACTATTTTTTGAATGAAAAAAATTTTATAATTTTACTATAATAAAAAAAAAATTAGTAACTATAAATAAAATTAACCGGACAATTAATGTAGGCAAGGCCACCTATAAAAAGACTGAGTTAATTAGTTGGTCAATCACAGTAAAACCGATTGCCACCATCTCCTTAGTTAAGCCATAAAATTAATTATTAATTTTAGGTTTGGCTAAAAAAAATATGTTTTGTTTACTAAACTCATTGAAGGAAGATTAGTTAAAATCTATCTCCTCCATATCTTTAGTAATCCTTATTTAATGGAATTAATAATTTCTATATTATAAAATTATAAATCTTAAACTACCTCTTATACAGTTAGATTATTATAGAGATTTTTTTTTTCTTTTTGTTGTTTCGGTTATTATTTTTTTGGAATATTTCTTATTTTTTTATATTAAATATAATCATACAGGTAAATATATAAATTCAATAAATGTAATATGACAACTTAACGTTAAGAGAAGAAAATAGATTTTGGATATTGTCATTTATAATTTTTCAACCACTGTAATTTTTTATTGACAATTTCTAATTATAAACATAACATTCTTTTATTGATAATTAAATTTTTTTTTCTCTAAATTAACACTAGTCAGTTATATATATATATACACAAAACTTACAATGAAAATGGCAATTCAAATTCAAACACAAAGTTAGTATAGCAATGATTGAGAATGATAAAAAATAAAATAAAAATTCAATGGTTTTTAAATATAGGACAAAAGATATAATTTATTTATTTTACTAATTTATTTTATTAATTAAACTAATCATACTAAATATGAGATTACAAATTTGAATTAATTAATTAAAATAAAAATATTTATACCAAATAAGAGATAACTTAACTAATTTTAAGACTTAATTAAATTTAGTATTAACACTAGTTCTAAAATTTGAACAATCCGCAAACCAAACGTACTATAAGTATATTGAAACTTGAAAGAAAGAGATAAGAATATTTTACTTGTTATTTGAATATTATATTTTAATTGAACTGATTGGATAGTCTAAAACACAAAAAAAAAAAAAAAAAATATTTTACCCATTACCCTTTTTTTGAAGGACACCCATTATCTATTTAAAATTATAAAATATAAAATTTTTATATGGCTCTCGCTCTATTATTATCTGTAAACTATTTATATTATTTAATATAAATAAAATAATTAAAAATTATAAAAATTTCTCTTGGCTCCCAATAGGAGAGTTTTCTGTCTCCCAAATTCAATCCTTGACACATTGCTGCCGCTATCCTTCGAGTCTTCCAGAGTTGACAATTGGAATATTTGAGGGCACAACGTGGCAATACATAACTTTGTGGGACCCATCTTAAGTCATTATAATTTTGACACTTATTCCTCTTAAACTATGCGCTGGCAGCACTCCACTGTACATACAATACATTCAGATTTTATAATTATTAGAAAAAATTACTATTTATTTTTTATAATTTAATATAATATATTAATATTTTGAAATTTAGAAAATATATAATTTATTTTTTTAATATAATTTATTAATGTGTTATTTTATTAAAAATATGTTAGATTAATGTAAAATAACGAAAAGAAAATTATTATTTAAAATTTGATATATTATATTAGTATAACTTTTTGTAAGTTTGATCTGCTATACTAGTAATCTATAAAATTTGATATATAGTATCAGTATTTATTAGAGCAAAAGAGAATAATTTTTCCGACTAATAATAGATGTTTTAAAATTTAACAGAACAATTATATAATATAATAAAAATAAAATAATAAATCTTATAATTTTTAAAAACCAGTTGATATTAATGTTTCCCTAATTATTATTATTATTTTAAGCTATATGCAATAAGGGAATTTTTTTAATAAAGTGAACATTTTGTTGGGTATTATGTCCAAATTATACTTATTCCATATTTTCTCGGTCTATTCACCAAATTGTTTTCATAACATAAATTGGAAAATAGAAAACCGGAAAAATATGAAACTCAATATTCCTCTTGTAGGATCTTAATTAAATAAAAAATAAAATTAATAATTGTTTTATGTATTTTAAAAATTATTAATTTAGTATAAGATATAAGCTCAAAAACAAAAGTAAGCAATATAAAGACCGTTTTATATGATATTCTTAAAATAAATTCATCTCTATTATAGATGTTTAGAATGAATAACATTTATCTCATATAACACAACCTATTAAGAAAGAGAATCGAACATCACAATTCATGCCTACAACAAATTGAAATAGTGTCTATTATAGAAGAAAGAGAAAAACGAAATAATGTCCAATTTTTTGGAATGTGGAAATAGAAAATACTAGAATGACGGAGAGATAAAATTATTGAGAGTTAATTCTTCGTCAAAACAACAAATTAAAATATGCAACGTCAAATTTATGTCCAGTGTTGTAAAAATCGGTATCATCAATGAACCGAAAAAGTCAGCAGATTATGAGTTTAAGGTCGAATCTGCTGACGTAGTATTTTCATAAAATATAATATGTTTTATATATAGTAAAACATAATATATCTCGTACATAATAAAAATAAAGAATAAGTTGGAGATTTTTTCTAGTGTACAAAAATAATATAACATGTCTAATATTCTTTTTTTTATTTTTTTTAAAATCATATTTCATATATTTGTATAACTCAACATTTAATTAATTATTAAATGTAAAAGTAATTTATAATTTGAAAATACAATCAGACAAAATTTTTAAATTGTAAAAGAAAAGTATTATAAAAAGGAAGTAAGAAAAATATGTAAAAATGAGTGAACAATCTCATATAGAAAAAAGTAGGAATGAAAATAACATATTATTTTATAAAAAATGGTGGGTTAATTTTTTAAAAATATGTTTATTTTGACTAATTTGATTAGTTTATAGTTAACCCATATAGTTTTGAAGTTAATTTTTTGGTTAAACCAGTAGAATTAGCTAGATTAGACCAAATTTAATAATTCAATTTTTTTGTAAAAAAATAAAAAAAATCCAGAAAAACCAGTCAAAATCGGCTTATTTCCGGTTTTTCTAGTTGAATCGGCCGGATCACCGGTTTTTCTACTAGATTATTTCTCTCCAGTTTTGTAGATAAAAACCGCCCGATCTAAAAGCCGATTTCCCATATTTCCGATTAAACTGATCGAACTAGTCCAATTTTTACAAGCATGTATTCAACAGCAGCCATTTGCATTATATAACTCAACCAACAGCAAAAATTCAATAGTCAATTTCTGAAACACAACAAAAAAGTAACCAGAATTGATTGTGGTGCTGTGCCATTTTGTCGCGTGTGACACATCTTTACAATTTGTGCATGTAGTTGGGCATTAGTACTTATGCAACACCTTATACATTTAAATTTTATATAATTGTTGTATTAAATTATTATGTATAGCAAAAGAATAAAGTAAGATCGTGATTACGGCGTGAATATTTTTTTTATATCTTATCATATTGCATAATTAGCAGCTTAGCAAATCAACATCAAAGCTTCAAACATAACATAATATTCTAAATGTGTTAATATTTCAAACATTGTGTCCAAATATTTTAAGTTATGAGTTTAAGGTTGATTACACATATTATTACAAATTCACTATATTTATGCATATGCATGCATTTATCCAAAACATAGATAATATGCTTTCATGCTTATGTGAAATGCAAAGAGAGAGTAGTGAAGTTCGACCATGACCTTTAATCCATAATTTCTAATATGCACCTCAAAATAAGCTATTACTTTTTCTACATGAAAAATAATATAATTTGGTGATTTGTGACTAAGTAAAAATAACTATAAAATATTTTTTAAATAACAATTATAATCTTCACAATTCACACATTTAATATTTCATTCCATTTATCACTATTGTACGAATATAAGAATATTAATCATATAAACAAGGTCATTTATTTATGCTTATGCTTTTTTTTTTGTGATCAGACTAAACGAACGCTGCCTCGTGTTTCCATGTAAATATTTGCATTTACTAGCTAACTTTATCATTTGTATATTTGTTAGGTCATAGGCCTTTTTTTTTTATTTGCATTTGAACATTTGATTGAGTCATAAAACTATTTTTTTGCTTTATCATATCATTTAGCTAATCACAATGTTCTTTTAAGTCTATATGTATTTGCAATAATTCATTGCTCCACCATTGCTTTTGTATCATCATTTACATTTCAATTCATTAATTACATTATGTAAAGTAGTCAAATACATTTAATACTATCATGTCACAAACATGTCCACAAGTAGACAAATACATTTAACACAATCATGTCACAAACATGTTCACAAATCATTTATCATCTCATTTTCAAAACCAAATCACGACAATCGTATAATACATATAATCACAAATCATTTCATATTTCACATAGCAAGTAACATACATGTGCACTAAAGAAATACTTGATAATTAAACTCACATTTTGTTCGATATTTAATTCCTAACTTACTCTCTATCTCCTCCTTATGGGTCTCCAATTTTTTATGAGCCTAATTGAAGGTATAATTGATTAATTGATAGCTAAACAAACTTAATGTAACTTAAACAAGTTGATATGCATAGCTTAGACAACTAATTTGAGTTTTCCTATATGACAATGTGACCTTTATAAACTGATCAGCTTATGCCTTTTCCTATGCTTCTCCAATTTATATAATTTTGTTGCTAATTAAAGCACATATAATATTATAATATATTACAATTTTAAAGCATTTGGAGCAATATACAATTTTGTGTAATTTTAAAGTGTGTTATGTTTTATGCCATTAGATAATTTTAGGACACCAATTTTAAAAATTCATATCTTACAACATGTAAGTTATCTTATAATGAAACTCTACAAGTACTTAGATAAACCAAAATGGAACATCTTTCACGGACCACTTAAGGACTTCAATCAATAGAGAACATATGACTGGTTCAAAACAAGGTGATAACTAAACCAGTTTGTTTTTTAAGGTCATAACTTACAAAATACATAATTTATTAAAATGCTATTTTCACCAGTATATAGCTATGATATAATTCTAAAACTTTTATATTTTGAACGTTTACCAATTTTGTCTATAAGAAGCTCAAAAGCGGCAACAAATTTGCTAAAGTTGCATATGGTATTAAGCAGATAGCTTTAAGCAAGGAACAATCATGATTTATTTTATTGTAACTCAACATCCACAACGAATATGAATATGAAATTTGGTATACATCTAGATAACATATAGAGATATAACTTTTATATTTTGAGCTACTTATATTTTGACCTCTATGTTGGTCAAAATAAAAAGAAATTGTAAAGTACTCTGATGAAGTTCAAATTTGAACAAGTCTCACTTAAATGAACACATCTCTTAACATACATGGAATCTCATAACATACTTTTTACAAACATACATATAAGTCATAGAGCTACAAGATTTATGTTTTGAACTTTTCCATAATCAATCTCTAGTATCATCAAAATTGTGATTAAGTACACCGCTTAATTAGAAACTCAGAACAACATTAACTATTAGAAATAAGATTGAGAGATTGCTACTTATCTATAACACCTTTGTTAAGTTTGTTGATGCAATTTTTGGAGTGAAATAAGATTAAAATATGGTTGTTTATGAGGTGGAAAAGGAATATAATGATGAAAGAGATGGATTTTTAGATTGTGAAAGTAAGAAGATAAGTATAAATTAATGGACAATTATGTGGTATACCTGCATCTGTGGTACATCTAATATTTAGAATCATTATATTTTCAACTTTTAATCTCAACTGTTAATCAGTAACAGTTAAGATTAAAAGTTGAAGATCTAATGGTTTTACATGCTAAGTGTACCATAAAAACCTTCTAAATTAATAGAGCCACAATTCCACCCTCTCATCCCATTTTGTCCTTTTTTTTTTAACATATTTAACTACTACTACTACTACTACTAATCAATACAAAAATACGATTTATTCCATTTGTTCAATTTTAATTAAATTAATTACATCAATTTTTTTATTAATTCAATCTAATTACTTTATTCAATTTATTCTTTATGCATTTAATCCTCATTTAAGTTATAGAATGAACACATGTGACTTAGTACTATTGCAAATAATACAAACAAGTAGTAAGTGCATGTCATAAACATGTTTAAGCCAAAATGCATTTGGTATGCATGTGTCCAAGTGAATCAAATATAATATGTATATGTTCAAATGAAATGCATATAAAAATACATATGGAGTAGGATAAGGATGTTACAATTTGGGTTCGATATTTTTTCTTATTTTTCCCTTAACAAGGAGCTTAATTTGATCAGCTATTAGAAAATTTCATAATTTACAAATTTTAAGTTTTCTTTTCAAAATTATCTATGATTTTTCGGTTTTCATTTTTATTGAAATCAATTTCTTTTATGCCTCACTTTTTTCTCCGATTGTTTTTTTTCTCCTTCTCTCTCTTGCCCTACCTGAGATATTGCGATGACAACGATATTTGTTGATGTGGAAGAAGTTGGTGTAGCTGCAATGACAACGATATCCGACTACTAGAATGATGTTCAACAACAATGACATCAGTATTTTTAGTAGCTAGATTGGGGAATATATTAGGTTTGATGAATTTACAATAATACTATTATAATTAGAGATTTTTTTTTGTTGAATTGATTTTCATGCTAAATATGAATATGAATTAATTGTGTTAGTTTGAGAATTTTTTTATAGTTTTTAATTATGAATTGAATTATATTCTCTTCTTCTTCCTCTTCTTTGATTTTTTTGGGTAAAATTACTAAGGCTCCGTTTGGATTGAGAGATTTTAAAATCTATGAATTTCATAAAATTCATAGATTTTAAATCTATGGATTGTAAAATTTATAAATTTTAAAAATTTTATCATTTGGTTGCACTATAAAATCCATAAATTGTGAATTTACACTTATATTGGTTCAATGATCACGATCTAGAGATTTAACAATTAATTTTCAATTTTACCTTTTATTAAATATTGATAATTTATTATTAATTAAGCATATACAATCAATTTCACTCTATATTTAAAAATTTTAAAAATAAAATTGATTATTTTAAGAGTTCAAAAATTAAAAAATAAAGTTATTATACTTTATAATATTTAATTACATTGCTTGCATATTAACACTATAATAATAATAATAATAATAATAATAATAATAATAAGAAACTGCTAAAGCAATTAGTTGAAATTAAAAGAAATTTGATTTTTGCTTTTTAAGGGTTGAAGATAGTTTTAAAAAATTATTAATTTATTATGAATAATTTTGAAATAAAAAAATTTGACAACAATTTTACATTGATCAAATCCATTTATTTTGAATTTTCCCACATAAGAAATGAGAAATCAAATATTTAAAAAATGAATGATTTTGGTTGATGAGAGATTTTTTAAAATCCATGGATTTTAACTTTTTTTAAGTAGTAAAATGATAAATTTAACATAAATTAATGGATTGTTCAAAATCTTGTATTTAAAATCTCTCAATCCAAATATAGCCTAAATTATTCCAAATATATGCTCAATGTATTACCATGACATTTCCAAAGATATACCAAATGTATTCTCAAAGAATTTCCAGGAAATTTCTTATATGAAATTCTCAAGGAATTCCAAATATATACTTAGAGCTGATAATTCATTTCATATCGTGTCATGTCTAATTTTATATTGTGTCTTATTTGGTATCATATCTAATCGTGTCATGTTTCTATATATATTATAAGACACGAAATGATTAGACACAGTCAACTAAATGTATTTATATGTATATACATATACGACACAAGACCCAATTATATATGAATAGACACAAATATTAATATAATTATAAAAAAATAGCTATACAATATTTATTTATATATAAAATATACTAATACAATTAGTTTTAACATAATGTATTATAAATTTATTATATATAAATATATTATAAATATTTAAATATTTAAATATTATAATATATATTTAAATATTTTATATAGCTTGACATTAAAATAATTAAATTTTTTATATATTTCTAATAGTATTTAATTGTGTCTTAATATGTTAAACAGGTAAAATCCGTTTATAATACTGTTTTTTCCGTTGCGTTGACACGATTATAATCTATATCCATTAAAATTAAACTCATATCTGTCTAAGTCAACGCCGTTTTATGTTGTGTCACAAATTACTAACTCTAAGTATACCCAAGGTCTTCTCTAAAGCTATACATTGTACTATACGAATCTTGTTTAATGGTTCACAAGGAATAACACAAGGCAAATAAACATATTAAATGATTTATTAATTATTCATTTCTTCTTCTTCTTCTTCTCTTTGTTCTGTGTTTGGTTAAAAAAGAATCGAGGTATTTCCAATATATACCCAAAGAATTCGCAAGTATTCCCGTGATATACCCAAAGTATTACCAAAGTATTTCTAAGATACACCAAAAGAATTCTTAAAATATACCCAAAGAATTCATAAGTATTCCCGTGATATACCCAAAGTAGCTTCAAGGTATACCTAATGCTTACTATTAGTTTGATATTTTGTAATATTTTTGAATTTGGATTCAATTAAATTCAAATTTTCTTCTTCTTCTTTTTTAATAATTCAATTCTTATTCTTCTTATTTTTGTTCTATTTTGGTGAAAATTGAACTGAGATATGCTCAAGGTATACCAAATGTATTCCAAAAATATACCGTTTAAGCAATCAATCAATGCTCAAAATGAATTGAATGCTGTTAGTTTGAGAATTTGTGATACTTCTGAATTTGGATTCAATTATGTTCTTATTCTTCTTCTTTAATGATTCATTGTTATTCTTCTTTTGTATTCTTTTGGTGAAAATTGAATCAAAATATGCCCAAAATATAGCGAAAGTATTCCAAATATATACCGTTTGAACACATTTTGGGTGATTTTCACATTATAGTACTATTGTAATTATTTTCAAGCGTTTTTGGTAAATTGAAAAAACTTTAGGCGCTTTTTGATAATTCTATAAAATTCTCATTTCTTGTTCACTCATCCATCATTTTGAGTATATGAATATTAAAATTTATAGTTCTCATATTAAAGAATATGTATCCTGTGTGAAACTCACCTGAAATTTTCCCTCAACATGACCCATTAACCATAATTTTCCAACTATCTATATAATATTTTATTATTAACTTAATTTATAAATAAAATTATTTTCAAGAATCTCAATAAGAATGGTGGGTTTTAGTAGGTTGACTTCGCAAGCAATATAGGATGATGGAAAAGAGTGTTGAGATTGACTCAATTGCTAGTGGGGATAATAACTTGTCAACTAAAACTTATTGTTTGTGCAAAGTGGAAATTAGGTGGAAAAAAAAAATGGAGCAAGTAGTACTCAAGCATTTCTAAAAGCTGGAAGGAAACTCCTTAACTGCACTATTTATGGAAGGAATGTCTCTTCGTTTTGGGACAACTTTGGTCTTCGTTTTGTACTAATTACTACTAAATATATCTAAGACTTCAAATTTTAACTAAATGTTTTGACATTCACCAGAACAAACAAAAATTTGTTGGGTCTTTTTAACCTTTGTCCTGTACTTGATTGGGTCTTGAAATTATTAACTAGCTACTCAAGTACTTTCTTTTCCTTTCCTTTATTGATTAAAGTAGTTAGAGTTTATGTACTTGTAGTATATATTTATTTATTTTATTAATGCAATCTTCCTTTCTAAGAAATTTTATGAATTTTATTCTTGTGTTGTAACCTTTTTATGAGTACCAATGATGTTAACTCATTTTTAATTAATATTTATCTACTTATATTATGTTTGATACAAATATTTTTATTTTATATATATATATGAGATGCTTTTGAAATTGTTTATTATATTAAGAGGTGTTTGAGATTATTGTTAAATATCTCAAAAACAGATTTAAATTTTTTTTATTTAATTAACTAATTTTTTAAATTTTTTGTAAATTATTTTTTTCAAACTTATTTTTTGAAAAAATATATATTTATTTGCTTTTATAAAAAAACAGCTTTTAAAATTCAAAAAAGTTAATAATATAAAAATCAATTTTCTAATTGCAATGTCAAATAGATCATTTGTTTTCATTGCAAGTCTAATTTTTAGTAAAATGTTTTATTTTTTAGACTCATTTTATATTTTTAAAAAAAATAAAAGGAAATATTGATTATAATTTTTTATATAAAATTAAAAAAGCTTTTTTTTAATTCATTACTTGATTTTTTTAGGGTAAATTATGGAGTGAATAAATTACAATCAAAGTGCCTATATAAAAGTAGAAATGTAGGAGGGTAGTATTGTAATTTTGGAAGATTATGTCCTGAAATTTATTATTTTCATCCTCAAGGACAGACAAAGAAACAATAAAAAAAATATAAAATTAAAAAAATAAAATTATCAATTTCCGAAACCCAAAAATTATTTTTTTATATATAATATATATAGTCTCTCTTTCTCCACAAAGATGCCAATGTGTCTCTCTTGAGGTTACAGAGGACCAAAAATTAAAAAAATAATAATAAAAGAAAAGAATTGACCAAAAGCCATGACTTTCTCATAGGTTCTTCAAACTCCAAGAGCTTATGAGGGTTTCGATTTTGCAGTAGGTAATTTTTTTTTTCTTTATTTTCATCTTCAACTTTCGTTTTCTTTGTTTTTCTTTTGATCCAAATTTGTTGCTCGAGTCTTTAATATCTTGTTTTCTGATGATGGGATTCTGTCTGTTGGAGAATTATTCTGTTTGGTTTGGTGGAAAAATTTGAGGAAGTTGGAAATTTGCTTTCTGGGTTTTCAATTTGTTAGATAACAGTTATATTTCGTGGTTTGGTTCGTTTATTTGCCTCTAAATGGTGGCATAGATAGCATAATTCGAGGTGGACCTGGGGATTCGCAGATGGGAATTTTGATTTGATCGAGACAAATCTGTTTGTATTTAGGTTCACTTAAGTGAAGCTTTGTATTTCAATTGTGAAAATCTTTGTGATGTTTGCAACTTTGTTTTTCCTTGGTAAAGCCTGTTGTCATTAAAGTGGAACCTTTAATGTTATGTTGAAGTTTTTTCCCCTTCCAACTTCTTAGGCGGTGGTAAAATCTTTGTTTAGTAATAGAACAAGCTAATTAGCTAAATATGTTTTTCATTGGGCAGATAGATTAGTGGTAATGATGCTTTTAACCACTCATGTATGCAACATTGTTGTTTCTGCTCTCTGTTTATGTGCTTTGTGGAAATTTTTTTAGCTCTGTATGGATGGGGTTAATTACACCGACAGTCATTAAACTTTGTATTACTTTCAGCTAAATGATTAAACCTTTTTCTTTTTGTTGCATAAAAATCCTTGAACTTCACTTTTATTGCACAAAAATTACTTCTGAGCAGGAGGGTGCTGGAAAGCCGAGTTGGAAGGTGATGTGGCTACTGGAAAATGCCATGTCATTGTACACCTAAGCAAATTTTGACACGTAAGCTATCCAACAAGCTTCAAGTCAGTGCCACATCAGCAAGAAAGCCACATAATATATATTAGCAACCTTAAAAATTTATGCCACATTAGGTGCCATGTGCAGTCTCAGCTAGGAAACGATGACTCATCAATGTTAATTTCACTAATAGTCACTGAATTTTGTTTCATTTGCTATAAAATCTCTAAACTTTTTATATAAAAAAAAATTATTTCACTTAAATAATTTACAATTAAATTTGACGAATAAACAACCGGAATTTTAGCAAAAAATATGAATATATTGTCCCCTTTTTCAAAAGTCATGATTTATGGTGGCTCTAGAAATTGAGTTTTCTATTGTAGTGATGGTTTTGAGATTGATTATTCTCTTGTAGCTGCTAATTAATACTGGTAAAATGATTACTCGATCTAGGTCCGAATTGTTTTTCCTACTATAGCTAATTTTTCTTGGTAAAGTTATATTTTTATTTGTCTATTCATCAAATTTAGCTACACGTTATTTAAATGAAAGAAAAACAATTTTTTTGACAAAAAAGAAAGTTTAGTGATTTTATTGCAAGTGAAACAAAGTTCAGTGACCAGTATTGAAATTAACCTTGACATGTAATTGTCTTCAGTTGGGACTGCCACGTGGCAGCTGATGAAACACAAAAAATTTACAGTTCCTAATGTGGTATCTAATGTGGCGTTATTACTTACGTAGTGCCGATGTGGTAGTTGACGTGGCAATATTGCTGATTTGTTATGTGAGATGACATTTTCCGGTGACCACGTCGCCTTCCAACTCAATTTTCCAACACCATCCTGATTAGAAGTGATTTTTGTGTAATAAAGTGAAATTTAGTGATTTTTATGCAACGAAAAAAAAGTTTAGACATTTAACTGAATGTGGGTGCAATTAACTTGTATGAGATATTTTCTTATGGTTTTTCTTTTCTAAGGCAGAAGAGCAGTAAATTAATATTAATTGTTTTAGAAAAGGTCCAACGTAATGTATAAAATTGAGAAAGGTATTCTTTTATTTTAGCCGAGAAGAGTTTGGTTGGGTTAGTCTATTGATAGTTTCCATTGGATGAAGTAAAATAATGCCGGCAAAATCTCAAAATGCTGATCGGAACTTAGACCAGAGTGCACAAAGTGTGTTACAATCAGTCATCTATTCTCCCCCTTGGTGGCGTGGAGTCAGGAATAGTCCCACCTATGGTGATAGCGCATCAAAATCATCTTCAATGGAGCACATGAATGGTTCAATCACTGACGGAAATGTACAGTCCCAAGCCGATTCTGGCTTAGATGATGGTACTAACTCTAAGAGAGATACAAAGACTGCTATGGCGTCACAATCAGGTTTTTATCCTTCTAACTACTGTTTATTGCGAAACTTTTGGCATGAAAATATTTTTTATATGACTCTATATGGAGTTTGCGGCTTTAGGTTATTTTAGTTCAACTTATTTAGGCTCTGTTTGGCATTTCGTTTGGAAAACATGCTTTTCGGAAAAAAATTTGTATTTTTAACTTTTTTGAGTTTTGAAAATTGCTTTTGGTAAAAGTAAATAAATAGATGTTTTTTCCAAAAGTAGGTGTAAAAAAAGCAGTTTAAAAAAAGTTAAAAAAATCAGTAAATTAAATAAAAAAAATTCAAAATCTGCTTTTAGGACCCTCAATAGCAATCCCAAACACCCCCTTAGCACTAATCTTTTCATTATCCTTAATCAGAAACTCTCTTTTTTTTAATAAAAACCCAGAAAAATTTTTAATTTGAATGCATGAAAAAAAAAAGAGATCAATTGTTTCATGCAAATAATTATTTTAGATTAATTATTTTTTAGAAAAAAAGAGCATAGCATCACTTGAAGTGGCACTTTCTGTGCATCACTTCAAGTGTGCATGTTCCTAATTGGCGCACCATCCAGCCAGCTCACCCACAACTACCCCGAACCTAGTAATACTATTAAAGCTACCATAAACTTGGAGTTTTGTCAAAAACTATCCTAAACATAGAAATAGTTTTTGCAACTACCATAAACTAAAAAAATATCCCTGTCGATACTTCCAGATAATACTTCAAGCAATAGTTCAAGTTTTAGATGTAATTGATACTTCCTATTTTGAGAGTGGGAAAATAAAATCTGAATATATATATATATATATTTTGTTTCTCAGATTCTATTAAACAAGGACAACAGAAAGGCAGAGTTGGAATAGCTATTTTCGTTGATTTTCTTTCTGTGAAATATGTGATCCTAAATTTTTTGTCAATTACCACCAGTCCCTTGATTCTTTTCATGATATGATTGTAAATTTAACAATTCTCTGAATGAGAAGCAGAGAAGAGGAGGAGGATAATTTTTAACAGAAGTAGTGTGAAAACAGTATTTTGATGTATATGTTAGGCCCTGATAGAGCTGCCAGTTGGCAGAAATCAATTAGGCTGAGCTGGAAGGAGAGACTATGGGGTGGTTTTTAGCTGGGCATTCTGTTATACCTTGGGATTAGTGAGTATGTGTATAAATAATGGGTTTGTGAGCAGAGAGGTATGTGAGTATTTTCTCTTGGGTATTGGGTCAGGAGAGCTTAGGAGACTCTCGAATATCTCCTTTCTTGGTTTACATTGAGTCCTTTTCCATTTCTTCAATCAATACATTTACCTCCATATCAAAGCTATTTGCTGCTACTTTTGGTATACTGTCCTTAACATTGTTGTGCTAGGTAACGGATTTAGTGCCCACTTATGAGCATCGAAATGATGGGATCTCTTCCATTTTGTTATGCCATGAATGTGCATGGTAGTTTAGCATGCAATAATGGCTAGTGCCTAATGTCCTTTAAATGAAAGATGAAATGTTACGTGATATTTTGGCTTCTCATTCACATGATATTCAGTATATTGTATTGCTGACATAACATTTTATTGGATAATTCATGGATATAAACATGTAATGTGACATTAATAATATGTTTCTTTTCTAGACCAGATGGAAATAATGGACAAGAAAACCATCTCAAACAGATTCCATCCTCAGCACCGGTAACTATGGGTGGACACGTTGAACTGAATTCCCAAATGGAACTTGTTGGTCACTCAATTGTAAGATCTTTTGTCCCTGCTTGCATGCTTCTCTAATGTACATATCCACAGAGACCTGATGTTCGCATGTTTCTGCAATTACACCTGAGACATGTCTCTAGGATTATGCTCTGTTTTCCAACTATGCTGGATTCTGACTTTTCATATTTTTCAGGTTTTAACATCATATCCATATTCAGATCCACAATACGGTGGGATGTTAACTTCTTATCCAACAGAAGCTATGGTATGTCATCCATTATCTTATGTGTCCAGTAAATATGTCACAGTTGCATAAATTCTCAACTCTGAGATTTTTTGAATCCCAATGACTCTGCCACTCCCTATATTCTTAGACCTTTATTTTTTAGCCGTCCAAGATACAATCTTGTTTTGATTGATGTGGAGGATGCTTGTTTTTGAAACCTTTATAAGGATTTTCACGTATTCTACAAAGGCGTTTGAATTTTCAAACAGTGGCAGGTGCCAATCTTGTCATTTCATCTATAGTTTGGGAATACAGATATTTTGAAAAATAGAATTATCATCAATTCAAAGAGGAATAATCATGTGCTATTTTTCTAAAACCTTCATTGACGCAGGTTGAAATTTGGGATGACATTCCAATTTAAAGAAATCTGGTATTTGCTCAGACATGTAAAATTTCTGATTCTTTTTTGATATGTTTGGTGCTAGGTTCCTCCACAGTTATATGGTATACAGCATGCTAGAATGCCTTTGCCCCTTGAAATGGAAGAAGAACCTGTATATGTAAATGCTAAGCAGTTTCATGGCATTTTAAGACGAAGGCAGGCACGTGCTAAGGCAGAGCTTCAAAAGAAAGAAATAAAAGTTAGAAAGGTAGATGTATAAATATATACCTATACGATGTTAACTCTTAGATATATACATATTATATACTATATGATTTTAACTCTTATGAGTTGTCTGTGGCAATTGTAGCTTAAGAATGATGAATGAAGAAACACTATTTGTTCTGATCGTGGTGTGTGCACAAAATTGAAAATCATGAATGACGAAAGTCAATGGTCTTAGAGCTATTTATGAGTGCCTTTTGTGCTAAATTGACATAGTCATGGATAATTTTATGGGATGGATATCTTACAGTCACACTTTTGGTGTGGAATCTCCTTGCCTTAATTTGTCATGTTGGATTTGAGTTAGAAATTATGCTCAACACTCCAAAATGCTCTTTTAAATGACATGAATCTTTTTTTATTTGCTACAGCCATACCTTCATGAGTCTCGACATCAACACGCTATGAGAAGGGCAAGGGGTTGTGGTGGCCGCTTTCTTAGTACCAAAAAGCCTGCAAATGATTCAACAAATCCTGGATCAGATAAAGATGTGAATTCACAAGCTAATCTTTTAAGACGATCTTCCATCTTATCAGGTTCTGAATGGTTGCCGAAAGATGGGGATTCAGATTCATCTAGTGGTCAGCAAGAAGGAAGACTGTGCACTAACCAGGACACCAGTGGTGATAGTAATGGTCGTGGACTATCATCAATGAATCGTCCATCATCAGATGCTGGGTTGAAAAGAGGTTTCTTGGGTCAGCAGCAGGAAAGCACACACAGGAATGGGGTTTCAACCCTACCCATTAACTAAGTTTCCACCTTGAGTTGTAAGGGTCCCCTTCAGCACTATTTCACTGGTTTGATTCTCAACTTAAATATGCTGTCACGTTCCATTTTGTTTTATTCTCTCTTGGTTTTACTTCTCATAGGAGGTTGGTTTCTGCAGGCGAAGCTGGAGGGTTCTGCAATGCTCAACTTGGGTGTGGATTTATCTGTGTTGTGTTTCCTCGGGCAATTCATTCTTGGCTTTAAATACTTGGTTTCTTGGTGGTTCATTAACAGAGGTGAGGGAGGATAATATGAAGATGGTACTTGTGCCAATCTTAACTCTCATTCAAGTTGCACTTCCCTTCCTTTCACAGGTGTGTTAAAATAGTGAAAAAGTGTGTATTATTAGGAAAATGGTTGCAAATGCAGTAATTGCAGGTAGTTTACATTGCAAGTGTACTGGACTCGCTTGTTTGTGACAAATGGTTTACTCTACTTTGTACCCTGGCATTTTAACAGTGAGTTTGGTGTTGTTTTTTGAATAGATTCTCTCTTCCCTTCTCCTCATTGCCCTGAGGATTGTTTCATCCCCTATAAGAACTTTCAAACAATGATCTTAAGAGTTTGTTTGATATTGTGTTTGGAAAAAATACTTTTCAGAAAAAAATTTATATTTTTAACTTTTTTGAATTTTGAAAAATGTTTTTGAGTAAAAATAGGTAAATAGATTTTTTCCAGAAAAATGTTTAGAAAAAATAATTTATAAAAATTTTAAAAAATCAGTTAATTAAATAAAAAAAATCAAAAAATATTTTTGGACATTCAACAATCAAGAAAATCTGAGCTTAATTTTAGCTGAGAAGGAAAAGGGCTAAAATGAATTAGGGATTTTGGCTTAGAAATTTATACGATTGTTTTTAAATTTTTTAAAATATATTCTTATTAATGTATTTTGCTAATTATTTTTATTATTAATATAAGTTATCTTTTTTCTTCAATTTGTAATACTTTCCTTATTAATATAAAATTATATTTAAAAATATGATTATAATTTTATAATTATAATTATGCTAAGTAATTTTTTTTTTAATTCGGTCGAAATATGCAAAAGGAGAGGGTAAATATAAGATAGGCTTAATCACTAAATTTTTTTTGACTTTTTACACTACATAATTCTAGCACCATCTTGGGGTGATTATACCATGATGCTTATTCTTTGCGATTTTTTAACAATTATAGCATTCGGTGAAAAAATCCGGTGAATATTACCTTCGTGGACATTGGAAAGTACGACAAATAATAAAATAGCAAATTAATTAGATGACTTAACAAATTATACTAAAAGTCAACATTTTCTTTCAAGCTAAACAAGTTTAAAATGTTGGTACCATATATTCTGCCCCTCGACTCATCTTTCTCCAGAACTAATTTCATTTCTATTCATACATGCTGTTACAATATCTCTCTTCATTATGAAAATACCCAAAAATCATTACATTCCAAGAAATTTTATCTCTTTTGGGCATTTTATCAAACACTAGGCGAGCTAAACCAAGACACTTTACACATATTTATTAAAGCATTAAGCACACTAACCTCCATCTCAAACGTAAATCTCATCACATAACCATATAATTTTGAAATTGAAATAGATATTCTCTATTTTCTTCAAGATTGAAAATATTAAAGTTTTGGTTTTTATTACATTTCCTTTTCTAGGTTAAAGAGTTTAATTGAAAAGGAAGATAAAGAGAAAAAGAAAGAGACTTGTGGGTGCTTCTTAGATGGTAAACATGATGCAAATGGAGACTGAGACTTGCAGATTTCAAAATCATCAAAGAATCGATATCGATCATCGCCTATGTGGTAGTACTAAAAAATTGATTGAACTAGTTACCGTAAGCATAATAGGTTTCATCTTCTTTACTAATATTGCAGTTTTTAGCCATGGTATCATCTCCAGCAAAAGATGAATCGTCGTCGTTTCTTTTAGCAAAGATCCAACAGAGGATCACAAACAAGATTAAGAAGACATTGAGAGAATCCCAACTCTTACTAATAGCAATATGGGGTAAAGTTTATTATAAGAAGAAGAGAAATTTGCAAGGAAAAAGAGAATGAAAGCAACTATTGATAAAAGATAGATCAACAATGGGAGATTGAGGAACAGAGACGGAGAGTTGAGACTTTTTTAACAGTAATTTTAAGAGTTTAGGATATTTGAGTTAGTTCTCTTTAAAACGGTGTGCTTTATTAGTGGTGATTAGAATTCCAATAAGTTGAATCGACAATCCATATAGGTATCAAAATATAATTTTTTTATCGGATGTTATAATTGTAAAAAAATTGCAAATTATCATGATGTAATCATCTAAGAAGATGTTAGAATTGTGCCAAGAGTAAAACGTCGAGAATATTTTGGTTGATAAGC
>CATIWF010128597.1:0-15543 GCA_949630135.1 Balakata baccata
AAGCCTATAACATAACCATATATTTAAGTCATTCATCACCTTTTGATATCATATCCCTACCATAACAATCACGTAATTCATATGGCCGCAAGTCAAGTCACGTTGCACATAGCACATAATAATCACATTACACGTAACATGTACTAAAGAAATCGTTTGATAATTAAACTCACCTTTTCTTTTGCTAATAAGCCTCTATCTTACTGTCTTTCACTTTCTTGAGGCTCTTCAATATGCTGTGGGCCTAATTGAATGTATACTTGGTCAATTGGTAACTAAATAAATTTAGTGAAACTTAAACAAATTGAAATATGCATTTTAAGGACCACTAACTAGGGTTTGGTCTAATGGCAGTGTGACCTTCATGTGTTCATTAGCTTATAACCTTTTCTATACTAGTCCAATTTGCATGATTCATGTTTCTAATTAAAGCTAACATGTAGTGAAACACATATCCAAATTTCAGACCAATTGGACCATTGTGGAATATTTTATTCAATTTATAAACATATTCTGTTCTCTGCCCTATTTTTTACGATAGGCAGTTTTGTGACACCAATTTTGCTTCTTCATATCGTACAACATGTAAGTCATATTTGTATGAAACTTCATATGCACATAGATATGTCAAAATGGAATATTTTTTATGTTGACAACTTTCATCCATTTGGCCTCTAAGGTCCTCATATGGTAGGGTAATTTGGACTGGTCAGAAACAGGGCTGGCATCCGGATCAGTCTGACCTGTGAAGGCTATAACTCACAACATACATAACGTATTGAGGTGCAATTTGTACCAAAATTTAGCTAAGACATATACCTATGACGTTCATGTTTTGAACATTTATAGATTACGCCTATAATAAGCTCAAAATTGGCAAACAACTGAATGGACCTGCCCAGGACACTAAGCAGGCAGCTCAAATATGGAACAGTCATGACTCTCTTACCTATAACTCAACTTACACCCATAATCTAGTCCTGAAATTTGGTATAAACCTAGACAACACATGTATCTACAAATTTTATGTTTTGCGTTTGCTCAAATATAGACTCTATCATATAGAAACATAATGAAAACAGAAAGTGATTCAGCTTGGTTCCTCAATGGAACCAGTTCCAGTCCGATACCAATATCTTTCCACAGACAACAAATCATGAAAAACCATTTTCATAGCCTTAAACCTAAGACATAAAGCTACAAGTTTTATGTTTGAAATATGTCCAGAATTAGTCTCTATGGCTTTCAAAATCGAGTTACAAAACACTACTTGTGATTGACCCGAATCAGTCATAATGAACACTTAAAGAAGAAGAGATGATTACTTACCAAGAACAAGCTTTCAAGGGCTGAATTTACAGTAAAACTTAAGTGAAACAATGAAAAAAAGAAGGCTCTTATGGGAGAAGAAGAAGAAGAAATGGCTGGGGAGATAAGGCTGTTCAGAATGTGTGAAAAGAAACAAAATGGGCAACACTAATAAGCAGAAAGCCGCCTATCTTTCTTTGTCCTTTCTTCCTTTTCCTTTTCTTTTTTTTTTAATTTCTGTCATTTAATTAACTTATTTTCAATACCTTGTCATCCTTATTTAATTTATAACTTGACACGTGCGACTTGCTCTTATTACAATAAACCGACCGGTAGCAAGTCTACCTCGTGAGCAAGTTCTAGCTAAAATCCCTATGTATGCATGTGTTTTGTATGAATGACATTTATAAAATGAATATATTCAAATGGAATGTGTGTAATAATGCATGTGGGAAAGTCGAAGATGTTACAATATGTATCTATATCACTAATAATCATTGATAAAGATAAAGAAATATATGGAACCACCTCTAGCGTGTATAGGCATTGGATCACATACATCTGATTATATTAGGTCTAGTGACCCATTAGCACATTCACCCTTTCCTTTTAAGGGTAATTTTGCCATCTTGCCTAATAAGTAAGATTCACATGTGTTATATGATTTATAATCAAATGATCATAAGCTACCACTCTTGTGTAGCTTAGTCATGCATCTCTCACTTATATGGCCAAGACAACAATGCCATAAATAAGATGATTTCAAGTTATCTTATTTTTCCCTTTCATCTTCATTGATATTTAAAATTGGATTAGACATCTCTAATATGTATATACCATTGCATAATGTACCACTTGCATAAAGAATATCATTCAACATAACAGAATGACTATTGTTATTAAAAGTCAAATGACAACCATTCTTATTCAAATAAGAAACCAAAATAACATTCTTTGTCAAAGCGGGTACATAAAAACAATTATCCACTAAGGAGGGTCAATAAATAGGTTTTTATAGCTAATGCAGCAACCCTTGCTCTATTTCCACGTACAGGTCCAACTCTCTCTAGTTGAGTTGCCTACTGTTCTTTAGGTCTCGTATATTAGTACATATGTGTGAGCCAAATCTGGTATCTAATACCTATATTTTATTATTAGAAACAATATTCACTTCAATGACATAAATACCTGAAGTAGATAAAGCATTAGATGTCTTCTTCTTCAAGGACTTTAAGTAGGCCTTGCAGTTTCTTTTCCAATAATCATCCTCGCCACAATAGAAGAAAATATCTATTAGGGCAGTCTCTTTGATCTTCTTCTTGACCACGCTTCCCTTAGGCTTTGTGGACTTCCTCTTCTTGTTTTTATTCTTCTTAGAATTTGAAGAGTCCACCAGTATCACAATCTTACTCTCTTTCTCGATAGAAGGCTTAGCTCTTTTGAGTAAATTGATGAGCTCACGTATCATAGATGAAATCTTATTCATCCTATAGTTAAGCACAAAATGTGCATAACTATTGGGCAAGCTAGTGAGAATTAAGTTTATACTAAATTCGTGGTCCACTGTAAAGTCCAATTGGCCTAATCTCTTAATGTACCTATTCATCTTTAATGCATGTTGCACTAGAGATGTCCTTTAAACCATGTTAGAGTGGAAGAGCAACTTGGAGATCTTGAACCTTTCAGATCGTGCTTCCTCATCAAAGAGCTCCCTAAGATGGAAGACTATGGTATTGATATCCATAGCCTTATATTGCTTTTGAAGCTTAGGTGGCATAGAGGCGAGCGTAATATAACCCACCAACTCACTATCATCAAGATGTTTCTTATATTGCAATTATTCATCAGCAGTGGCATCATTAGTAGGTGGGAAAAGAAACGACTCATCTCTCAACTTTGAGAACCATACTCATATTCCTAAGCCAGTCAAAAAAGTTTGGCCCAATCAATTTATTTGACTTCAATATTGATCGTAAATTCATATTTGAAGACATGATAATGATTCTAACAACCTAGATGTAAAAAAGATCGTGTCAAAAAATATACATGAAATGCATGATTATTAGGTCTTTCATAAAAGCATTATGGCTCCTACTATTTTTATTGTGAATCCATAGCCCTCAACATGAATTCGAGAAAACCTATATGGAAGTTCTCCTATCGGGTTGATATCTAATATCTCTAAGAATGACCTTGGATTTGCCCAATAAGCCATCTTAGGTCATTTGGTAGGTATCTGATCCATACCAATTGCATTTTCGTATAACTATCGAATCTAGTGTTATCAACTCATTGATGTGTGCACACTCATTGGGCTATCAACTCTTGATATGTGTATATCTCATACATATTTACCCAACTTCGTCTCTATCCACATTAATCTTAGGTTTGCCCAATAAGCTAATGCGTCTAGCTAAAGCCGACCCATTAATCATGAAATCTAATTTAAATAGTTTGAACACATTTTATAAAACGAGCTTAGGTTTGCCTAACAACCCTAACTCTAAAATAATTCTTGTTCTCGCCATAGAAGATGCAAGCTTTAATGTTGTTAAATGACAGATTTTTGTTAATTTAGTCTCATCATTCAATTTGCATGCATTTATACATTCATCTTCATAATAATATATAAAAATGGTTACAATAATTGCATGACATGACTACAGACATACTAATATCAATCCCTTAAACCAAGAAAGGATTGATTAGGTCTCACCTAGGTAAATGCATAAGTTACAACCCAAAATAGAAATCAAATTCCTATTCCTAGGTGTTCTTGCTTATGGTACCACCTTCTTGCTTCTTACTCTTTTGCATCTCCAATCTATCCTAATTCTATGTAATCTAATTACATATTTCAAAATAGAAAACTTCAATTTACATTTGACGGGAGTAAGATGAGAAGAAAAATACATGAGAAAGAAAGAGAGGCATGGACACACATGCCCTACTTATTATAAACAAAAATAATCATGCATGCTCAATAATATTGGCCTAAGTCTATAATCATCCATCATGCCATTCATACACCCCTAGCATGCATTTATAATGCATAAAGAATGGTAAATAAGAAAATTATGGTTTTGGATTCTAATTTAAAAAAACGGTTTCAATACTTGATCCGAAATTGTCTACTTATGTTGATTAGGTTAATTCTGCTTTGCATGTAATTTCTATATGAATTTTAATCCTTTAATCATATTAAAATTAAAATTCCTTATTTCTAGAAATTAATTTCAAATTAATTCACCTTAAAATCAATTTATAATGATGCAAAAAATCAAAAAATTTAAATTCAACATACACACCACTATCTAGTTTTACTATAATTGAAATTACTCAACTTAGATTGATTCAAAATCAAATCCAAAAAAATTTATAGAAACTTATATCATCAATCTAAGCATCTTTAGGTTAGCTCAAGCCAATCAAAACAATTCAATACAAGCCAAATCATTAAGACCAAAAAACCAATACAAAATGCTCAAATCGAGTCATTTAACACCTAGAATCATCATGGAAATTTAAAGTTAAGAAAAATCATTTTGGCATACAATTAACATCAATAATTATCACATAAATATAATTCAAAAGGTGTTGGAACTGAAATTAACCCATACAAAATGCATAAACGAAACAGTCCCATCCGGGCACACAAAATAGTCATATTTTGTCATTTGTTTACAAAATTAATTAAAACTATTTGCAATCAATTATTGAAGCTATCCATAAATTAAAATACAATTTTAATATGTTAAAATAATGTTCTTATAATCATATTACAAAAACATATTAAACAGCCCCATAAAAAGAACTCACACATCACTATGTCATCAAAAACCTAGTGTTCGGCAATATTGATCATAAATCCGATTTTAACCATGTTGGGCTATAGGTTTGGGCTACCTATATGGGTTTGATCCAGTCCAAGACCCAAATAACCATAAGTATAAAAGAAGTTATTTACAGAAAGAATAGCTGCTTCCATATTCACAGAATGTGAAAATTAAAAGGAAAAATAGTTTCTCTTCTCTGAATTTTTTTATTTGCTTCAAGTCATTCTCAAAGTAAGATGGTGTTCATGTCATGGAATTAAGCTCTGGATTCTGGTAACCAGTGTACCCAAAGCACTGAAGATACGTCATTCATACTTCAACAAGTAAGTTTCCACTGCCATTGATAGTTTACAAACCATATAAATAATAGTCAAACCATTTTTCAATCATTAAAATCATCCTTAACCATCTTATGATTAGATTATAAATTAAAAATGAATTCAACAATCAAAAATGAATTTTCAAACAATAGAACCCAAAGTAGCCAAATTCATACATTGCATCTTCAATTAAAATTAATTTTGATGAGCATAATGGGGCTCTAATACTAATGTTAGGTTTTGATCATGTATCCCAAAACCATGGAAACAATCTTATGCTATCAAAACTAATTAGTCATATAAGGTTGAAGATGATTACCTTTGTTTTCTTTGGAGTATTTCTTCCTTCATTTTCTTGTCGGGTTGTTGCAAACCACATCAATCCAAATGGAATGCTTTAACAAAGTCCATGTGAAGAATAAAGAACAAAACCATAGAGGTTATAGTTTGATATGTTATGATAGCAAAGATGAACAATCTTGAAGAGTTGAGAGAATATGCATTAACACTTTAATTCTGGAAAATGACTACTCAATTTCTATGTAAAATGGTATTTATGTGTTTCCAAAAACACCTTAGGTTTAGAGTCCAACTCCACCCAATAACCACTTTAAAAATCAAAATGCCATGAAAATAAGATGTTTGGGTGCTGCCAGCATACCAACATTCTGCAACAAGTGTGCACTAACATGTTGATAAGCGTGATGGCACGCATCTCGCACTCGCGATGACACACTCATATCATAATGACATGGGCGTGTCACTAACGTTTCAGCCACTACCAACGCTTGACATGGGTGTGTTGTTTGACACACCCATGTTAGCGCTAACACATATGCGCATTGGCTAGCACACTGCCAGCTTGAACAACACTGATAGGGTTGCGCCACTTCGACGACTTCGTAGCCTCGAAACTTTTACACGATTATGACAATGTTCTGCCTAAATCTCTCTCTCATAATTTTTGGAACCTATCTAAAACCATTTTTACTCATTCTTCACACATTCAATACGTGTGACCCATTAGGTTCCTTGCTATATTGGCACCCAGATCAACACTTGATCTTAAGCAGATCATGAGTGGCATCTAACAACACATCATGACTCCCAATTAACCAAAAAATCAGTGGTTTGACTATGAACCTTTCCATAGACAATTAGTTCATGCAATTCATCCTTTCACTAGATTATACCCCACTCAATTTAGAGCATGGACACAATGTCAGCTCCTATTAGACTGACTATATCGTATTTAGTCCAAGTGACGTTAGATCTTATCCTTGAGACTTATTACTTTATTAGATATATCACTGAAAACCATCTTCATGACATTTCCACTTTAGCCAGAGATTCCCAAGTAATGATCTCGATAAGAGGCTATGGGTATACATTTATTGTATCGAGAGTGGCGAATCCTTTATTGGCTACCCAAGTACCTTCGAATACCCCAAGCTATATCGAATCCCTATGTGTTGCTCCACCTATATAACATAAATAATCTCACTACATAATCAGAATGCCACTAGACAAGTTGAATTAATTAGTCTAAATAAAAAAACTTTTCTTATCTCAACATCTCATACATATCTTTTGCTTAACATTACCAAATAATTGGTTTATGGCTTACAAGCCTGACATATATCCATATACTTGAGCCAAAGGGAATTGATTGGGTCAAACATAGGAATATGCATGAGTTACAACCCCAAAATAGAAATTAAATTCCTATTTCTAAGTCTTCTCAAAAATAGAAATCAAATTCCTACTTTTAATTTATTGTCTCTCACTTTCTTAGGGGTCCCTAATATGCTGTGAGCCTAATTAAATGTACACTTGGTCAATTGGTAGCTAACTAAATGTTGGAAATATGGAGCACTAAGAAGTGGGGGTTGAATTGGTGGCAAATAGAAATTTTCGGCTTAATGGATTTCTTTGAGTGTTTGAGCAATGTGCAAATAAAACATAGAAAGTAAAAGGGAAAAAGAAGATTGTACATAAGGATTTATAGAGGTTTGGGTGTTAACAAACCCTAGTTCTCTCCCCAACCGCAATTCGGAGTTCTACTATCTCAACTTGAGATTATAAGAGAGTTTCCTAGCTAACTCACAACTTAGTGTTTTCTCAAGGCTCACACAGAACCCAAATCCCTTGTGTTTTAATGGCTCACACAACAACCAATTCATTGTGTTTTCAACAGGCTCATACATAACCCAAACAAAAGTTTTTCTCACTAGGATCACTCTTACAACTTACACCCAAGTGTTTAAGGTTAACACTTCAACCTTTCTTACAAAAGAGATGAGAATTATAATTGCAAGAGTTTTGACACACTTAAAATCAAGCGCTTATGTTCTAAGGCCTTTTGGAGGTCTATTTATAGTGTTTACCTTCCAATTAGCCGTCACATATTGTGCTAAAACTATTTCTAATGTTCTAAAAAAGATTGACTAAAAGTTGTCTGAAAGAGACAGTTTCCCGATCGGAAAATCATATTTCCTAGTCGGGAAATTCATATATTTGTTGGAGCATTACATGTGGCAGCCTTGGATTTGTCCTTTTCTTCAATGGCTCTTTAACGGCTAGTCTCAGTCAAATTTCCCGGTCGGGAAATTCATTGTCCTAGTCTATATCAAGTCTCTGTCGGGAATGTACCTGTCCCAGTCTGCTTTTGCTAATGGAACTTTGAAACATCAGAATGCAGTGTTTTTCCGGTCAGGACATTTATTGTCCTGGTCTGTACTTGAGTCCCGGTCGGGAATTATGTGTCTCCAGGAAATGTTTCATTTGTTCAATAAGCAAATCAAATCCAATTGATTTGAAACTTTGTACAGTATTAAAACAACATTGGATGAAGACATTAGTAACATTTAATTTGATTGTCAAGATCAAAATAGAGATTAATCACCCTAAGGTCAACAATCTCCCCTTTTTTGATTTTGACAATCAAACTAAGCAAAATAATAAAATTGAGCATTCAAAAATGAAATTAACAAGTTCAAAAAGAATTATATCAAGTTTCAAGTCAATCTATCATGTTCCAAATATCTCTCCCCCTTTATGTTCTTACATTTTGATCTCTCCCCCTTTATGTTCATACATTTTGCTTATGTTTTCTTAAATTTCTCCCCCTTTGTCAAGATCAAAAAGAATATAAGCAAGTATAACATAAGATCAATCACATAGGGCATAAAGAGAAGAGATAAGAAAGAATATTAAAAATTTTAAACAACATGATACCAAAAGATTATGCTACATAAAATGGTCCTTTCACAAGGATATGAAAATAACAAATAATATCAATTGTTGGTTGCATAAACACATATCAAAAGCATCAAGATAGATATATCATTTTAAAACATAAAATATGAGTTTACAGGATGCTTATCGATATGAAGACCGTTCCATGATCTTGAGGCACTTTTTCATAGAGATTTAATTCTTCTCTTATGATCTCTTCTTTAAGTGGCTCCCCCTTACTTTATGCCAAGATTGAGTTTAATGTGGTTGATCACTTGAGAGAAGACATTTTGTTAACCTTGTGCGTTTGACCACTTATGGGCAACCTACAAAAGAATCAAACAATTTTTGGTACCCATTTAAATTTGGGTCCATAGGGATTAGCTCTAGAAGGTTCCCAATGAGCCTTCCGTATAAAACAATATTTGTTTATGTGTCCAAATCTCATACAATAGTGGCATTGCTTGGATTTAAATGTTTCTTGCCACTATGCATGGGGTTTAGGTTTCACTACATGAAAAGAATGTGAATACGAGTAAGCACAATATTTTTTGGTGCGTGAAAACTTAGGTACATGCCTTTCGTACAAAAAGACATGATTGGTCTTTTGAGGCTTCCCTCTTGGACCATGTGAGCTTTTACTACTTTTCTTTTGAGTAGTGGCTTTGGTGTATGCTTGCCTTTAGCTTTAAAGCCAATTACCTCAATGAATGAGGTTTGTGGTGTGCTAGCCTTAACGAATATTGAGCTAGGTGGAGATGATGATGTTGAAGCTCCATTAAAGCCTAGACCATGTCTCACTAGAGGAGGTCTTTGAGATACAATAAGTGTATCCAAATTTTCCTTCCCCTTATGATATTTTGAAATTGATTTTTAAGCTTTTCAACCTCACTTTTTAAAATATTATTTTCTTTATGCAAAGAAGAGGTTGAAGGTTTTGATGAAAGATCATCCAATGATTTCCTAAGAGATTCATTACATGTTTTAAGCTCTAAAATAATTTTTTGTAGATCATCAAAATCATTTTTAAAATCTAAATACTTGTTTTTATGAAAAATACTTTTCTTTTTAAATTTCTCAATTTCAAGGTTCATGACTTCAATCAAAATATCATCATCATCATCATCAATGTTATTAAAAGATTGAGATGTAGAATATACCTCATAGGAGTCCTCTTGTTGAGCCATGAAGTAAGAGGTGGCAATTTCTCCTTCACTTGAGGAGCATTCATCACTTGAAGGCTCATGCCTTCTTTGCTTCATGTAGGAACTCCTTTTGTCTGTTGAGTACTTGGAGGATTGATTGAAGTTATTGCCATACCTTTTCTTTTTCGTAAGCTTTAATCTTCTAATAAGGTTGACAATCTCTTCATCACTATCTTCTTCACTCCTTTCCTCTTGACTAGAGCTTTCATCTTCATAGTACTTTGAAGTTGAAACTTTGAAAGCTAAAGCCTTCTTCTACTTTTGAAGCTCTATCTCCTTGTCTTTTGCCAAAGCCATCTCATGTGTGAGAAGCTTGCCAATGAGTACATCGATGGACATTTTACTTAAATCATCATTGGCTTCCTCAATGGTAGCAACTCTTGACCCATACTCCTTGGTGGGAAGACTTCTCAAAATTTTGTTGTTGATATCTTCAAGCTTAAGGTGCTTCCCAGCCTTTCTTAAGTTGTTGATGATAGCAAGGAGTCGGTTGGTCATGTCGGTAATAGACTCAAAGGATTTCATCTCGAAAAGCTCATATTCGGACATGAGCAATTGGATTCTTTTGGACTTCACTTGTTTGGTTCCTTCATAGTAATTCTCCAAGGTTTTCCAAATGCAATGAGTGCTTCTACAATGCAACACTTTGAGACTATCTTCTTGAGGAATGGTGGCAAGGAGAATTGCCATTGCTCTTTTGTTTCTTCCATTTGCCTTCTTTTGAGCATTAGACCAACCATCCCGAGAAATTTCTTCCTCTACACCTTCCACTTCCTTGGTTGGTGGCTTCCACTCCTTGTAGATAGTGTCCCACAAATTGATGGACTCACTATCCATAAAGAGCTCCATTTGAAACTTCCAATGAACAAAGTTAACACCATCAAAAATAGGAAAATGATTGCAAACTTCACCCTTCACCATCTTGATCTTTTCTCTCGCACTTAAGCCTTGAATAGAGAAACCAAGGCTCTGATACCAATTGTTGGAAATATGGAGCACCAAGAAAGGGGGTTGCATTGGTGGCAAATAGAAATTTTCGGCTTAATGGATTTCTTTGAGTGTTTGAGCAATGTGCAAATAAAACATAGAAAGTAAAGGAGAAAGAGAAGATTGCACACAAGGATTTATAGAGGTTTGGGTGTTAACAAACCCTAGTCCTCTTTCTAACTGCAATTGGGAGTTCTACTATCTCAACTTGAGATTACAAGAGAGTTTCCTAGCTAACTCACAACTTAGTGTTTTCTCAAGACTCACACCGAACCAAAATCCCTTCTGTTTTAATGGCTCACAAAACAACCAATTCCTTGTGTTTTGAACAGGCTCACACACAACCCAAACAAGAGTTTTTCTCACTAGGATCACTCTTACAACTTACACCCAAGTGTCACTTCAACCTTTCTTACAAAAGAGATGAGAATTATAATTGCAAGAGTTTTAACACGCTTAAAATCAAGCTCTTATGTTCTAAGGCCTTTTGGAGGTCTATTTATAGTATTTAACTTCTAATTAGCCATTACATATGGTGCCAAAACTATTTCTAACGTTCTAAAAAAAATTAACAAAAAGTTGTCTGACAGAGACAGTTTTCATGTCCAGAAACCATGTTTTCCGGTCGGGAAATTCATATATTTGTTGGAGCCTTACACGTGGCAGCCTTGGATTTGTCCTTTTCTTCAACGGCTCTTTAACAACTAGTCTCAGTCAAATTTCCCTATCGGGACAACTTTCTGGAACTTTTGGAATGCTGAAATCGATCACTTCCCGAGGGGGAAACTTTTTGTCCCGAGGGGGACATATATTTCTCGAGGGGGAACATGCCTTTTCCGAGGGGGAAACTGTCCTTCAATTTTTAACTGATTTGTTCACTAAGCAAATCAAATCCAATTGACTTGAAATTTTATACACTATCAAAACAACTTTAGATGAAGACATTAGTAACATTTAATTTGATTGTCAAGATCAAAATAGAGATCAATCACCGTAAGGTCAACACAATTTAATTTCTCAATCTTTCAATAATTTATTTCTTGTAAAGGCTCAAGTGTTAGCCTTAAACACTTGGGTTAATCTTGCATTTGGGCTGTGTGTGAGCCAAAATACAAGGAATTAGTTGGTGTACTGACCATTAAAATACAAAAGAAATTTGGGTTTAGTGTGAACCTTTAGAAAAATACCTAGCTGTGAATTAGTTAGCAAAACTCTCAAGTGTAATCTAAGGTATTATATTAGTGGATACCCAATTGCAATTGGAAAGAGGAGTAGGGTTTGTTAGCACCCGAACCTCTACAAATTTTGTGTCTTATCTCTTTTCCTTTTCTCCTTAATCTTCTTATTAATTCCTACTTGCCAAAATTTTTAATTGCTCACCAATTCATCGCTCTTTTTGGTAGTTGTTTAGGCAACATATTAAAGTAGTGTCAAATATGAATATAACAATATCTCACACATTCTAGATAATAAAAAATGAAGATTCAATAATCTATCTCTATCCATGACCTAAATTTAATCACCCATTGACAAATGTTATTAATATTTTTCATCATCAAATTTCATGTGAGCCTCTTCTACTAGCTTCTAAGCATATCCAAATCCAAAAACCAAATCATAAATCCATAATCAAAGGTATGAGCTAAAACAAATTCAAAATCTTATCTTTATTCCTCTCTTATAATTGAAAATAAATTTGATTATTCCTCAAAGCTATAAATTATGTTCTTCAAAGTGAAAAAGTTTAAGTAGAATAATGTCAACATGAAAAACAAAAAAAAAATACATAATTACTATACAACAATAAAAATCTTTTTGGCTTTTGAATGCAAAGTTAAAACCTAAAATAAATTCCAAAAGGGATTAGTTACAAAGAGATGCAAATTTTAATACCAAGCAAAATGTTTAACAAGGTTTTGGTTTCACTTACAACTCCAATCCAAATCAAGTAAAAAGCATGAATTAATAATAAAAATTTATGCAGCAAACCCAGGCATGCAACAAAATGACAAGCATGAATTTTTTGAAAATGACTACCAAAATAGGCACAAATTTTGATTTCTTTCTAAGGATTTCAGTATTTCATAAGATCTTTATTCATGCATTAAAAAATGTAAAAATTATTAGATTTGAAAGATAATACAATACAAATTTTAAAATCACCAAAAGTAGCAAACAAACTGGTAATACAATAACAAGAATTTAGAAAAAAAAATTCTATTTAAATCCAACTACATATTCAATAACTTACTTATAAAAAAATAAAGATATAGCATCAGATATGGAGAAATAAGACATAAAAATGTTATAAGAAGAGAGAACAAACTACCAAAATAGGCATAAGTTTTGACTTTCCTTCTAAAGATTTCAATATTTCACAAGATCTTTATGTTTGCATTAAAAAAATATAAAAATTATTAGATTTGAAAGATAATAAAGTATAAATTTTAAAATACCAAAAATAGCAAACAAACTAGTAATAGAGTAACAAGAATTTAGAAAAAAATAATAATTTAAATCCAACCACAGATTAAACAACTTACTCATAAAGAAATAAAGATATAGCATCAGATTTGGAGAAATAAGACATAAAAATGCTATAAGTAGGGCTGTAATCGAACCAAATTGAATTGAATATTGAGGAGATTAAGCTTGATTTGTTTAAATTTATCACATGCTTGAGCTCGATTCGAGCTTTAATATTTGAGCTCAAGGTTAGCTTGTTTCAAAATTAGTAAGCTCACGAACGGCTCAATCCCGGCTCGTAAATAGTTTGTTTATTATGTTTAATAAGCAAAAGCTCGAGTTTGGCTCGTTAACTAATAATGACAAAAGCTCGAGTTTGGCTTGTTAACTAATAATGACAAAAGCTCGAGCTCAATAATAAAATATAATATAAATGACTCTTAAACGAACACGTTTGCGAGCTTTAAACGAATATTTTTGCAAGCTTCTAAATGAACATGTTCGTGAGCTAGTTCGCAAACACATTCGTGAATTCTTAAATGAACACATTTACAAGCTAATGAACCAAACAGTATTAAGCTCAAGCTTGAGTTCGATAAGGTTTTCAAGCTCAAATTTGAGCTCGAGCTGAGTTCGTTAAAATTAATAAACAATTTCAAACGAATTTTTTTTCAACCAAGACCCAAATTGCTCACAAAATGCTTAGTTTATTTATAGCCCTAAATTAAGAAAAGAGAACAAACTACCAAAATAGGCACAAATTTTGACTTTCCTTCTAAGGATTTCAATATTTCACAAGATCTATATGCCTGCATTAGAAAAATGTAAACATTATTAGATTTGGAAGATAATACAATATATATTTTAATATCACCAAAAGTAGCAAACAAACTAGTAGTACAATAACAGGAATTTAGAAAAAAAATGAATTTTAGTTTAAATCCAACCACATATTCAACAACTTACTCTCAAAGAAATAAAGATATAGCATTAGATCTAGAGAAATAAGACATAAAAATTCTATAAGAAGAGAGAACAACAGCAAATCTGAGAATAAAAATGGAAGAAAAATGGCATAAAGCAAAATCAAAGGGAAAAATGCATTGACCATTTTTTGATCCAAGGATACTTACAATGTAAGCTGGAGTACTCCCATCCCATTTCAAGCAAGTTCTCCACACAAAAAAAAAATACAAATATGTTTTAGAAAACTAGAAACAAAATGGTAAAGGCATGGAAAATTAGAGAGGAGAAGAAGAAGAAGAATATGGTAATATTAGATTTTCCAATTCCCTAAGATAAAGAAAGAGAATAAGAAAAAAATGAAAAAAATTAAAAGCATCATTATCAACTAATCCCTAAGAGAAAGAAAGAGCATAAGAACAAAAAAAGTTAAAAGCATCATTATCAATCGATTGGTACCTCAGGCTTTTGAGGAGCAAAGAACCCTTTATTTCTATTGCAATCAACTATTTTATTTCCCCTATAAAGTTATTTACTATAATTAATCAATAAAAACTCATTAATAATTATAATAATCCAAAACAAATCAAAAAATATTGAAGGAAACCCAAAAAGAAAATAAAAATCTCTTTAGAAAATCATAAATAAAAATGGTAATGAATGGAAAAATCGAGACTAAAAGAAGACTATGGCAAATTAGAAAAGAAATGATCTTTATATTACCTCACATCAAAAATAAAATAAAAGAATGGAAAAAAGAGAACGGCAGCATGAGGAGAGATAGATCAAGGGCATGAAGGGATGAGGGTGGTAGATAGGAGAGATTAAGGACTATGGAGAGAGATGGGTAGAAAGAAGTAAACGCAAACAATTATTACAAAGAAAGGAAGAGAGAGGAGGGTGGCGAAACAGCAAATCTAAGAAAAACTATTGATGGGGTTTTGTATAAGGGCATGAGAAAAAAACAGAAATATAAATTAATTCTAACTTTAAAATGACATCATTTTACTAAATGGATTTTAGAAAAAGGATTATCGTTGAACAGTAAATCCATAACAGGTTATATATATATACACATTTATCTAAAATGTAAGAAGAATAATGTGAACTTAAAAATTGAATTCAAAAGACAAACTGAACTAAAAATATTTTAAAAAGTTGAATAATGAAACTATATATATATATATATATATATATATAGTTTCATTATTCAACTTTTTA
>CATIWF010128608.1:0-58509 GCA_949630135.1 Balakata baccata
TTTAATTTAATATTTATTAATTTAATTTACTTAATTTTCATTAAGTATTACTAAATATAATTTATCAAACTTTAATTTATAAATTATATCTTTATTTTTCTAAAAAATAATTAACAAATTTTAATAAATAAATTTAATAAATAACAAATTTTATTGTTCATGCATGGGGCATGCACGTACTGTGGGGAGGTCTGGAGGTCTGGGAAGTGGGAAGAGCAGGGGCCACGTCGGCGTGCGCCACATGGAGTGGCGCACACCTTTGCCAACCAGGGCTCCCCACCTCGCTTGCTATTTCAACTGGCGCACCTCAATCAAAACCACCACAAATTTGTAAATATTATTAAAACTACCACAAATTTGTAAATTTCACAAAAACTACACTAAAATTGTAATTAGTTTAGCTAAACACCATAAATTAAGAAATATCCCTATCATAACTTGTGTTAGTCTGCACAACCCGTGCAGCTGAAGATAGGTAAGTGTTGTGCACGACCCGTGCTAAAGAGCATAACCCATAATGTGTCATGATGGCATCTTAGGGCACTGAGCACAACCCGTGCTGGTCTACATGATCCGTGCTTGGTGTCGGGTATATAAATACATGAGTTCTCTCTTATTTCGATCATAAAATCATTTTCACCCATCCCTACTTGAGAAAAACCCTACAAACCCTTTCTTCTTCTCTTTAAACTTGAATCTAACACAAATTCATCCAAAATACTTAAGATCATCATTATCAAAGAGAGGAAATCATCCTTTGATTGTGGATTGGGAAGAAAGAAGAGAGGGATTTGTACTAGAAAAAGTGGAGACCCATCACCAAATGCGGTCTTAGGTGTAACTACGGGAACTTAAGTAAGCTTTGTACTTCCTTGAATCACCTTAATCCTTTGAGTTTTGTTTGTTTTCTCTCTATCTCGTTTGAAATCCGAAATCTAACAAAAATATGGGGGTTTATGGCCGAAATGGGGTATATAAAATTATATCTTGTGTTTGAAAAGGGGGTAATCCATAAGTAAATAGTGATCTTGAACCCTTGATCTAGTTTTAAAAACACATCTTGGGTAGAAACCATGGAACTAAGGGTTATAACTTTGATTATGGTTTTTAAGTAAAGTAAGATTTTTTATGAGTAATAATTATGTTAGGAGCTCCTCAAGACCCTTGAAACAACTACCTAGGAGGTGGAGGGGCTTGGTTTTTGCTAAAGAACAAGAAGGTGGAGAATTGAGGTTTGCATACATTGATCCGTTAGCATTTATGACATGATTGTGATTTACACACATGAATTGTAATTTAATGAAATGTTATGAACACATGAATTAAATGAGAATTGATGTATGATTGGTTAGTTTAAAGCCTTGGAAATATGATTATTGAGTGTTGTAGACAAGTTTGGTACTTGGTCAAACATTAGGAAATGATTGTGTACTTTGTACTATGTTGTGAAATTTTGGTAAACATGTAAACTAAATATAGATTGATTGACATGCCACCTAGGGTTGAACGGTATTGTAGCTCCCTAATATCCTTAAAGCTCAATACCTAGAGGGCTTACGCTTAAAGGATCGAAAACAATACCACAAGGGTTCATGATTTATGAAAATGCCAAGAATAATATGTTCAAATAGCCTAAAGCCAAAGAATAGTGTTATGATGTGATCATTATGGATATTTATGATGTTGTCAATGATTGACAATGAGATTATGATTTCTATAAGCATGATGTATTAAGTAATGAAAGTGTGAATACCATGTATTTTTTATTATTGTATCTTTGTATGCCACTAAGCGTTTGCTTAGCATGTGAGTGCTTATTGTCTCTCATGTAGGTGGAGAGTTGTAGCCCGAAGAGTCATAGAAGATAGAGCCCAAAGATCAGAGTCTACATAGTGCTACAGGGTACAAGACGCACAATGATCTTTTATAAAGTCTTTTCATATTTTGTATATGTCAAATTGTATTTGAACATTGAGCTTTTGTATTTTGATGGCTCTTTTAAGGGCTAGGTACCTTTGTAACCTCATTTTGTAAACTCATATATTTTTTAGTATGTATATACTTTTGATAAAAATTTTGAACAAGTTTAATGGTTTGTTTTAAGTTAGACATCATGGACATGATGCATATATATTGATTTTGAAAAGTTTTAAACTATCCACATATCATATAGAGGTTTGGTAACATATCCTAAAATGAGTTGGGAATAAATTATAGTTATATGCAAGGGTGTTATAAATCTTTCATGGAAAAAGTATTGAACAACCAAAATTTGACCAATGTCAACATATTGATGCCATTGCTTATTAATAAAATGTCATCTACATACAAGACTAGAAAGGTGATTGCACTTCCACTAGTCTTCTTATAAATACAAGGCTCATCTTCATTCTTGATAAAAGTCAAATGATTTTATTACTTCATCAAAATGATGATTCCAACTCCTTGAAGCTTGCTTAAGATCATAAATGGATCTCTTAAGCTTGCACACCTTATGAGACCTATCATCTGATTCAAAGCTCATGGGTTATTCCATATATGTCTTTCTCAATGTATCCATTAAAGAAAGCAGTCTTGATATCCATTTGCCAAACCTTATAATCATAGTGTGTAGCAATGGCTAGTAGAATTCTAATGGATTTTAACATGGCTAACATTGAGAAATTTCCTCATAGTTAATTCATTGCCTTTAACAATACCCATTCGCCACTAGCCTAACTTTAAAGGTTTCAATGTTCTTATCTGAACCAATTTTTCTCTTGTATACCCATTTATTCCTAATAGTTACTATACCTTCAAGTAGATTTACAAGTTCCCAAATATGGTTCAAATACATTGAATCCATTTCAAATTCATGGCCTCTAGTCATTTTGAAGAGTTTATATCTAATATAGTTTTATCATAGGGTCATTTGAATGACAATTTTTTGTATGAATGAATAACTCTTACACATTCTCATACAGAAAATATAATCTCTGTGGCGCTCAAAATATTCTACTAGACCTATGTGATTCTTGTGTGATAACATGATCAATAGACACTGGATCATCATAAGGAAGTGTTACTACAAGAAATTAGATTTTTAGTAAGGGGAAAAACCATCATTAAATGTTAAAATATTGTCATTAGAGACAATTAATGATGGTAAAACTCTTGTCATGGCCGTGGTTATTGCCTTTGCTAGTAAAGGTAAATAATAACGGAAAATGTCCCGTCATTATTAAGTATTTAGAAAAAGTATATTACTATTATTATAAATATTTCAGTGACTATAAATCCCATCACTAATACTATTTTTCCTCTTGCTATTTAATAAATTATGAAACACATTTCCCCTCATTAAATGATAACTTTAATGATAAAATCACCCATCATTATTTGTGTAATAGCCCCTCATTAAATATTAGCTTTAAATTAATATTTACCCCTCCATACTTTTTTTGTAATAAAATTTTTAATTGTTATAACTTTATAATCAATGAAAAGCTCTCTCAACACTAATAAAACTAAAAATATATTTAGTCATACATAATTATAATTTTAGCAAAAATATGAGTAATATCTACATAGATCATTCAAAATTTTCTTAATTTTCGCCAAGGTAGACAAAAATACATATATATGTGGATCATTTAATATGTACTAAAAAGTATTGCAAATCATAAGAAAAAAAATCTGCATGTATCCTTACTTGAACTTCTTGTTTGAAATTACCTATAAAAAAATTAAACAAAAAGAAATTTTAATTACACATAACAAATTTTAGTTTAAATTTATATAATGCAAATAAAATAAATATATTATGATAGTTATGACAATTTATCATTTCCAAAAATTTTAATCTATTATTTCAAGAGCAGTTATCTCATCAAATATAGCAATAAATAAGACATGCTATCATAGAAAATTCAAAAACAAAATAAGGCATTATTAAATATACCCAAAGCACCACAATCCCCTAATATAATTGTCTAGAAAAAAAACTTAATTTCAATATACTCTTTAAGAACTTGTCTACATAACATACTTGATCTCAGTAGTTAAAAAAATGAAATTTCTTTGCCCTTGCAAGTTCAAGGAACTAGAAAGTTACCTTGCAAAAGAGCAAGTAGCTTCTACTCCATGTGCATGAATCTACACCAACTTTAATATCAATAGAAAATTGCAAAGAACATACGTGCATATAAATCAAGTTTAATAGGAAAAATGAATATTATTATGATACTTTGAATGTGACAATTTGATAATTTCTATCTGTACAAATAGAGGATGATGCCTTATGAGAGATCTATTAATATTTGAGAATCCAAGATATTACTAGTAACTGCTTTTTTTTATTGCTAAGGGCACTTGATGAAAGAAACAACATAATGCAAAGATAGAGAGAGAGAGAGAGAGAGAGAGAGAGAGAGAGAGAAACAAAAACTAGAACATTAAGTTCATAACACTTGGCAATTGATGGTAGTAGGCATATATATCTCCTAATCCTGCCACTGGACTATCCAAGCTGAGATGTGGATTGTCCTCAGTAAAATTAATTATAACAATCAAATAGACTAACCAACAATAATATAACATAATGACTCCTATTCAGATCCATTTAAGTAACCTAAATGAATTTTCATTGAACAAGAAGAAATGGAAATCCATGTATCTAAACAAATTCAGGAAAATACAGAATATTATAGATGAAAAGAAAAGAAGAAAGTGAATGGTAAACGTAATAAATTACAACAAACAATTACAATGGCCAGACTAAATAATAGAATGGAGCCAAAAACTAACAAAATCAAGTGGAAAAATAATTAAATTCTGAACATTGATGAACTACAAATAAAATGCATATGCCAGAGCAAATAGAGCAGCAATGGTAATACCAACAAAAAATTATATAAGAAACAACATAATGTAAGAAGCAACAATCAAGTGGGTAGCAAAAATTCAACATAATGTTGCTAAGGGCACTTATCATAGCACTTGGCAATTGATATCTCCTAATCCTGCCTGGTCTGTCCAGTGCTGCTTTTATGAGCAATTAATGCTTTAATTACACAAAAGATACCAAAATTCAGTTTCCTTCAATGAAAGATGCAATGGTAATGTAGTATCTTTCCATATATGAGTAAACTTTCTGAATAAGACATTGAGTTCAAGATATACATATCAATTGTGGAGGCCTAATCAATATAGTTGAATGAGTATAAATAATTTAAGCAAAGTTATTAAATTGGGTTTCACATGCCAATCATGACAGCACAAGCACATAAACCACAATCTAAAGATGATTTGCTCATAAGATAAGAATTCAGAATATATTCAAGCATAATTTACCAGGTACAGTTCCATTAGTTCCTGAAGACAATTACTAAGAAGCACCTAGCCTTCCCTATAAGTAAAACCAGATCTCAAGTTAATATGTATAAAGCATATACTCCACTGCAACCATTTACTTACTCTCCCATCTTTTTGGTCTATCAGCACTCTCATTACCATCAACTAGCAACATACATATGATATAAGACTTGATTCTAGGGAACAACCTAAATCTGCTCATATCAATAAAAGAACTACAAATATTCGGAAAAAAAATACAGCCTAAAAGGCATAGTTTACATCGTAAAGAATATTAAAAGAAGCCAAAGATGTCAGTGTAGTACCACCTTGAAACACAGGTAATTACTACCAACCTATGGACATTGGAAGAGAAAAACATAGAGAGAAATAAAGAATAACATTTCATGACTGAAATAGAATTTAAAATAATAGTTGATGACTGAAATATTAATATAAAGCATCATTGTTCTAACTAAAAATTAGGTAGCCGAGCTAAAAGAAGAAATCTATAAGAATAACATATAACTCAAAAACCAAAAATTGGAAGAGAAAAAAACAGAATCATACCATGAGCTAAAAAGCCCAAAAATTTGCCTATAAGGACCATTGTAATGAAACTTGCTATACTATATTCATATGAAAGGAACACTTACTTAGATCATGAATAGTATAGCCATGATGGAGTAAAAGCTTAACCAGCCATGAAGCTACGTAACCTAACCCTCCTGTTACATACACCAGTCTTCCTTCTCATGTTACAACTGAAATGGAGGAATTTAGCCTAAAAGAATTGTCTAGAGAAAAAAAACTTAATTTTAATATACTAAGAAGTTGTCTATGCAATAGACTTGATCTCATTAGTAAAAATATATGAAAATTTTGAGCCCTCACAAGTTTAAGGAACTAGAAAGTTACCTTGTAAAAGAGCAAGTATCTTCTACTCCATATGCATTGTTCTTTGAATCTACACTAATTTTATTATCAATAGGAAATTGCAAAGGACATACATGCATATAAATCAAGTTTAATAGGAAAAAATGAATATTATTCTGATACTCAAAAACACACATGTTTATGATTTATATGAAAGAGGAGACAGAATTTCAATAAAAAAAAAAGTATATGATTCCAAAGAAATTAAGATTGCATAGGAAGACAGATAAAGTGAAAATCCTAGTTAACAAGTTCATGAGCAACCCTTATTCTTCAACGTGTGATTTCAATTGAAAGCTATGTTGGAGTAAATATAATTATAGTATGTTGATAGGAGTATAGTTAATCTTTTGCACCTACATTAATATATAAGAACAAAAAGGATGAGATATTTCACTATTTTCAGCTTGCTAGACATTATACAGATTGATTCAAGTTGTCAAAAGAGCAACAAAACAGAAGCTTAATGTTCAGAAGTATCATAATGCATTTGACTAATAAATCAAGTTTCAGACAGTAAACGATGATTTTGCATTTTGATCTAAAAAATGTCAATCGTAGAAAGTATAGAAGCTACAACATAGTGAAAAATTTGGAGATCTGCATTAGCTTGGAGAGAAAAATACTATGCACTTCTAGTTTACAATATAAAGATAAATTAATTTGATTATATATATATATATATATATTAAAAAGTATATAATATTATAATGTAATAGAAAAAAAATTAAAAAGATAGGAAAAAAAATGTAATGAGATAGAATGCTAGATATCTGGAAAATAACTCAAGCAATTGGGTATGAGAGAGTGCATGCTTACTGGTAGGAGTAAAGCTTCACTCCACTATCAGAACCCTGCATTTATATGAATTAATTATACGAACAACAAAACTATGCACCTAATTAGTAATTAACATTAAGCATAAAGAGACAATTTAAATTAATTATCTTAATCAATACGTACCAAGGCAACAAAGACAGTACCAGCCCTGCTATCACAGATTACAAAAGCAAAGCTGCCTTTCAAGATCCTTACACTTGGGGACACTCACAAAAACATAGGGGACTATAATCTTCCTAGATTTGTTATTCTATCAACTATCAATAAGCATCACAAAATCTAAATAAGCATTCACACAATAGAATGTTGAAATACATTTGTCTCATGCTCTGGTGAAAATCAGAGAAATAAGGAAAAGTGTTCTGCCAATATGAAACAGAAGCTAAGACAAAGGCAGTTACACTGCAAAAATTTTAAAAAGCAAAAGAAAGGAAAAAAAAAAAATAGAACATTCCCCCAAAATACTTATGGTACCCATACCAAAAACTTACCATCTATATTTTTTAAGTTTCTCCAACAAATACCCTCAATAAATATGAGCTTTAAAGAAGTAAACAAAGATGAAGATAGCTAGGTAAAAATCACAGACTTTAGAAGTTGATAGAAGGTTTCCCGAACCATTTTATCATCATCACTGATCCGTTCTCGTAGCTTTTCTATATCCTTATATATGTGTAATTCCAGCTCTTTTGGATGCTTAAGGAAATAAATCTTTCATACCCAGCAATGCCTCTTCCAAAGGAACGACATATAATGAGCAAAACCATTTTCAAATATCAAATTAGCACTAAATAGTAAATAACATGTACATGAGCTAAATTGAGAAAATAAAATCAATAAAATCATATCTTTCAACTGACTTGCTATTGATGAACAAATTCAACCAAATCTTGAGAAAACATACATAGGAGCATTGATTTACATGAAATACTAATAAAAAGAAGATGTAACTTTAGAAGTTCTTTTAAAAATCTACATGTATTAAACAATAATGAAGTAACAACGACAAAAATGCAAGTAAATTTTAACCAAAAGAGAGAATAATGTTCAGTTAACTATTTGAAATATTCATTTCAAACCCTAACAGAAACCAATACAATGATATTTAACATAACCTTTGCCAACAGGCAAGGATGATTTGAATATCTTAAACCACAAACAAAAAGCATTGAGAACTAATTAAAAAAAATAGACACTAATTCAAAAAGTAAATAAAATATGCCTGCATGACAGTACCTTGTCAATCTCATCAATCAAAACAAGAGGGTTAGTAGTTCCCACATTTTTCAGACACTGCAATGTCTTCCCTAGCATTGCACTAATATAGGTTCAAGTTTGACGGTGCCCCTAGAAGTAATCTCAAGTCAGGCAAGATCTTCTCTTTACTTGCCCTATTATAGAGAAATGCGGAGAATGCTGCCTTGAAAAGAGTAATATGAACATATCAATTGGAATATGGAGCAAAATATTATAGGTGTGCTAAACTGCTAATGCTCATATACGAAACATGTTTTTATAAGAGGAATTGAGTCCTCTTCTCTTGCCTAATCCAAAAGTAAAGGCATAAATTTGTGCTTTATAAACTCTATTTATATATATATATATATATATATATATATGTATATGTATATATGTTATGTCTTAAAAATATAAATAGAGTTCAAACATTATCCCTTAAACTACACTTTCCTATTTAGAGTTCCATTTAAAGCTACAAGACAATTAACAACTAATTTAGGACCTCCTCCTAGTTTTCACAATTATATTTGGTGTTAAATTTATCATATCTTATAGCAACATGAATCAACCTTTTATAAAACTGCTCAAATTAGAGATATGCAATCTATTAAAGATGTATCTTTTTACTATATGTAAATATATGTATTATTAGTTGGATCCTCATAAATAAAATATAAGCAAGAAATTTAAGTTTGGAAACAAAAACTACCAAGGATTGTTATAAGAGGAAAAAAAGGGCAAAAACATTAACCTCGAAGAGCAGTTGCCAAATTGTCGTTGGAGATGAAATCACCAATGAGAAGCTTCTCATTAGGAGCCCAATAATAAGCTCTTAGTTTCATAATATTTTGATGCTTGACTTTCCCAAAGGTCTACACTTTAGCCATAAACTCTTTATCCCTCACCTTCCCACCTTCACCGAGCCGTTCCCAGCCATCGACATACCATTTCCAAGCACTATCTTATACATTATCCCAACCCATTTTTCCCCAATACACAAGTTGAAGCTCTTATCCAACTCAAAGCTAAAACCTTTTTTAATGGCAACCAGCTCCCCTTCCCTTTTTCCTTCGCTCTGCTTTTTTCACATCTTCCACCTCCGAATCATCATTTTGGAAACCACGTGCACAGAAATAGAGGCTGTAAGTGCGCAATTTCAAATTGGAGGTTGGAGATAAGATATTTTGCGATGAGTTACTGTAAACAAAGGCTATAAGAGGTCGATTTCAAATTGAAGGTTGGAGATAAGAGATTTTGTAATGAGTTACTGTATTTTAGGGTTCCCACTTATAAAGGGAGAACCGGAGAAGAGAGATGTGCTAGGGCTTATTGCCAAGAAATTATAAAATAAGTTATTTACTTTCGGTTTAGTGGGAAATGAAGGCCGAAAAATTTTTTTTGGATAAATAATGAGGGACTTGTGTAGAAAATAGAAATTATAAAGCTTTAATTGTTTTGCCTTTAATGATGGAAATTTTATACCCTCACTAAAACTATAAAATTTATGCGTTTAATGAGAGATTTTGAATACACTCAGTAGTTTTCCATCATTAAAAGTTGTTTTTCATGTAGTGTGTGCCTCAACTTGTTCAGTTAGTTGTTGACTTGAACAAATTCTTTTTCAAGAGAAATAGCATCTCTTATGATTACAACTCTTTATTCATTAGAAAGATAAAAGTAGCATCCAAAAGTGTCCTTTGGGTATCTAACAAACCTTTATTTAACAGATTTTTCTTCTAATTTATCTGTTTTAAGCTTTTTAATATAAGCCGAACAACCTCAAATCTTAACATACTTAAGACTTGGAGCTCTACCAATCCATATCTCATGTAGAATAGTAGGAATGGCTTTAAAAGGAACTCTATTAAGAATGTAACAGCATGTTTCCAAATCATAGCCCTAAAATGAAATAGGAAGGTCAGTGTAGCTCATCATAGACCATACCATATCTAACAAAGTGCGGTTTCTTCTTTCAAAAACACCATTTAACTATGGTGTTCCTAGATGTGTCAATTGTGAAAATATTCCTTGTTCCTTGAGGAATTCACTAAAATTGGTACTTAAGTATTTTCCTCCTCGATGTGATATAAAAGTCTTAATACTTTGTCCTGTTTGGGTTTTACTTTTGCCTTGATTTCTTTGAACTTTTCAAATGATTCATACTTGTTCTTCATTAAGTACACATAATCATACTGTGAGTAATCATCAATAAAGGTTATGAAGTAGAAGTATCATCCTCTAGCCATTGTACTAAATGGACCACTTACATCACTATGTATGAGAACTAAAATATGTTTGGCCCTTTCCTTCTGTCCGAAGGAATTCTGGTCATTTTGCCCTCAAGACAGGATTCACAAGTTGGAATTGGGCTTGAATTCAATTGGTTCAACTTGCCTAAAGTTGTTAACTTGTTCAACTTATCTTGTGCAATATGTCCTAATCTTGAATGTTATAAATATTTTAGATTATATTTGGATTTAGTAATCGCATTCGCAACCAAACTTTCCTTAATATACATCTTATCATTCAATTGCAAATAAAATAGGTCATTATGTAATACACCAATACCAATAAATTCATTTCAAAAATGAATATTGCAAACATTATGCTTAAATGTAAAAACATAATCAATTCTAGTCAAAATAGAAATAGAAATAAAGTTTCAAAAAGCATTGGAAATTACAAGACAATTATTTAAAACTAAAGAATGAAAAGATGGCAAGATAAGTGTTGCAGAACTAATGGCTTTGGCAGCAACTGTTAACCCATTCCCAACTTTCACGTCCATCTCATCCTTTTCAAGGATTCTGCTGCTTCCCAGATCCTACACAAATGCACATATGTGAGATGAAGCTCCAAAGTCTAATATCCAAGAAGATAATATGCAATTAGAAGAATTTGTAAAATAAGAAATATGTATACCTTCTGAAGGCACATCATTTTCCTTACCCTTGACCTTCAAGGATTAGAGATACTTTGCACAATTCCTCTTCTAATGACCATCTTTGTTCCCTTGACCTTCAAGGATTAGAGATACTTTGCACAATTCATCTTCTAATGACCATCTTTGTTGCAAAAGAAATATTTTCCTTTAACAACTACTTTGACCTTACTCTTGTCTTTTGATACTCCTTTTGAAGGCTCTAAAGAAGGAGGAGTGCCTTTATTCTTCCTTTCCTTTCCCTTTTTGAAGGAACGAGAAGCTATACTATGGATAAGAATAGTTTCCTTTCTCTTACCCTTTATTGCTCCATCTATTATGATTAGCATATTAAGAAGCTCAAGTAGAGGAAACTCTATCTTGTTCATATGAAAATTCACAATGAAGTGTGAGAAGGATTTTGGAACAGACTGAAGGATCAAATCTATCTGTAAATCTGCATCCATATTGAAGTCTAGATTCTTAAGTTCCTCAATGTATCCAATCATCTTGAGAACATGAGCCCCAACATTAGTGCCCTTAAGCATTTTAGCCCTAAACAATTTATTAGATATATCATATCTAACGGTCCTGCTCCTCTCACCATATAATTTCTTCAGATGCAGAATTATATTGATAGCTCCTTACATCTTATCATGTTATCTATAGAATTCTAAACTCATAGAGGCCAAGATATAGCAAATAGCTTAGACATCATCATCCTTCCACTTTTCAAGTGTCATTCGCTCTTTAGGTAGACTAGGAATAAGAGGATCTAATAATACTTAATTTGCTCAAATTTGAGAACAATTATCAATTTTCTAATTCAATAAATAAAATTTGGCCTAGTGAGCTTATTGACATCTAGTATGGCTCCAATTGGGTTAATTATTTTGTGTGTTTTCATATTAACTATAGAAAATAAACAAAATTAATTAGTTACCAATTATGTGTAACTTCTAATATGATTTTGGTCTTTAAATCAATTGCTAATCCCACTAATTTGGTTTCACTCATACTTTCAAAATGAGTAATGGAAATCCCTATTAGGTAGAATTTCTAAAGAATGATTGGATCCTAAAATTTTGAAAAATGGACACAAATCATACTTTCTATATATCTAAAGTCATCTTTACATCACAATTCAAAAAATACCAAAACTAAGAATTAAAGAATTTAGAATTCTCATTTTACTCTTAACAGCCATCTTATTGCGCATATTGATTTTTTATAAAAACATTTGTTACATCTAATTATTCCTAACCCACTCTTAAAGAGTTGTGAAAAAGAAAATAAAAATTAAAGAATCAAATGAAAAATAGGCTAATCAAGACTATATTTGACAAGCAACAGTAAGATAAAGTCTACTCTCCAGAAATGATATCAATCACTCAATCTATGGCATGCTAAAGTAAAAGCCCTTTTTTATTTCTTATCCTCCCGCATAATTAGGAATCCATCTGGGAAAAGTTTAAAATTTTGAATCAATTGCACCATTTTCAATTAATACTAGATTCCTATACCATCTAAATCATTCGCATATTTTAGAAAACTAAATATACAGAAAGGCCTGCACAAACTAGAAAAAAAACCACATAAATCAATTCTTTTTTTTTTTTAAATATATGAATTTTATATATAACATTTATATGAGAATTTTAACTTAAGTAATAAAATGTATATGTGAAATATATGCAACAAGTATGTAGAGATGTATATGTGGATTTTATATATGATAAGTGTATGAATTTTATATATAACATCTATGTGAAAATCTTAACTTGAATTTAAGAATTAGTTTAAAAAAATTAAAAAAAAAGTGAAATAATTGTATATGTGGATTTTATATGTAATAAGTATATAGATTTTATATGTAATATATATGAGAGAATCTTAACTTAAAATTAACAATTAATTTTTAAAAAATAAAATTATTAATTTAAGGTCATTTTTTTTTTAATTTCAATTCAATTTCCAACCCATAAAAAGTGGTGGAGAAAAAAGATCTAATTAGATAGAATTTTAATTACAATAAAACTGCCATTTAGAGTAAAAAAAAGTATTAAAATATCATATATTTTTAAAAAAGAGTTTAAAAGTTCAAAACACAAAAGATGTGTGAAAAAGTCTTTTACATAAATTATGAAGTATGTGATGTACTTTCTACAAAATTTTAACATACCTCAAGTTCATATACTAATTTTGGTATATTAAAATTTTAATGAATAACTCTTATTATGTACATCTCATGCACCATCCAATTAAATTCTTTTGGCTCCTAGTATTCTGGATATCAGGTTCAAGTATCATTTTTTGCCCATTATACATAGTTAAGTTGGATCCACTGTTCAGTAAATGTATATATTTCATTCTCTCAAGTTCAGATGTTATTCTTAAGAATTAATAAACATATATACACTTATAATATCTCATACATAACAAAATTATTAAAGATATCTTTTATGAATTTATATTATTCCTATGTTTTATAGCCAACAATATAAATCATAAAAATCTTTTATAATTTTGTACAGTGGAAAGCCTTGATAAAATTTCATGAATTATATTATCTATCAACTTAAAATTAATTTGGAAGATTTTTTGTCTTAATCATTTGGTCTCACTTTTCACATGTATTCATTTTTAACATATATATACATGAAAGTAAGTAAATAAACTCAGATAATCATGAATTATTTATGGGCCCAATTCTACCACAAGAATTGGGTGGGTCTAGGGAAATCCTATTTAGTAAAATAAAATTCTTGATTTTTAAGCTCCCACTAGCTCTTTGGGAAAATTTTGGGCCTCTATAATTTTATATTTTTCCAAATTATATTAATTATTTTTGGCATACCAAAGCGAGATTACAAAAATATAGAGCTTGCAGGCCCAAAATCAAAATAAATAAAATTACGTCGAAGAAATAAAAATTCAATCGTATTGGTATTCCTAAATCCATACTTATCCTACATGTCATATTATAATAAATAAATAATTATAGTGTATAAATTCATTTTGGCAATTTAATTTATATGAAACTCTTTTAATTAAATTATCTTATATTTAAACTCCTTTAAATTTAAAATTTTCATTTGAAATCTCGTTTCAAATAACATGAATTGATTGAAAATAACCAAAATTAATTTTATGCAATATTTATATAAAATAATTAAAAAAAAACACTACTCATGACACTGTTCAAACACTGTTCAATTATTTCTCTAGTGACTCAAAACCGAACATTGCATAAATACGATCAAAGAATAAAATGCGGACTAATAAAATTTTCTTTTGCGAAATAATTTTGCAAACTTTCAATCAAGCATAATTTTTCTAATTGCCAAAATGGATCAAATACTAACTATGTGAAAAATAGTGTAACTCTAATACTACTGTTGACAAAAATATATAAAACTTAGCTGAATAAAAATCATAATCAAACATAAAATTTAGAATTCAAAACAGTAATCAAATAATATTTAATAATTCTTTTAAAATACGGATCAAATTATTTTTTACATTATCAAGTGTATAGAAAACAATAAATTGAGAATAATTTCTTATAATGTAGAAATCTAATCGTGATTGATTCGTTCAAAATATAAAGCATCTAATTTGTCAATACTAAGAAGCAAAATCAGCAACAATATACCATTCACTGTAAAGAATACGATGAAAACCTTTTGTTTTTAGCTATGGAATCCTTTGATAGGTAGAAAAAATAATATATATTGTCTTTTTTTTAATTAGATAATATATATTATTTTAAATAAGAGATGTAATCTAATTAAATCTTTTTTGATAAGTTGATATAAATTAAAATTCTTTTAAAATTTAATCTCTAAAATTAATTCTAGGGTATTTACTTACAACTTCAAGAAATCATAGACATAAGAAGAAGAGTCCAATTCCTTGCAAGTTTACTGTTCATCACATCGGAAAATGAAGTTGTGGAAGTAGTGGCAGAGTTGGGTTAGGGTTGCTGGACATTTGGAGAAATCTTTGAAAACTTTTATTTTTTTTCATATTAGGAGCAAAATGCATCGTTTTGATGATTGGAATTAAAAAGCTGAGTCAACTTCTTTTTTTTTTTTTTTCTAACAATTATTTCGGCTTCCACGTAAGACTCCAATTACCACGTAGGATAAGTGGTGCCTCGTTTTGCCAATTGAAGGTATTTTTGTAATAAAAAAAATTAGTAGCGGTACTATTTGAAAATTCTGATAGAACGAGCTAAAATCATTAAAATGTAAATAGTTTGGAATTTGTGATAAAGAATTTCTACGCTCCACCTAATGTAATTTATATCGGGCGTCTTAAAATTATTGGATTATAAACTTTTAATCTAATCCGTTGATAATGAATGGTTAAGATTAAAAGTTAATGATCCAATGGTCCTAAAATATCAAGTGTAATTTACACCGAGTGCACCGCATAAATCCTCTTTTGATAATTAAGCATATTCTGTTACTCCTTGCTGACATGGCAATTGAGGTGCATTCAAACACTGTAAATAGGCATGTCATTACAAATAGCTAGTGTCACCCACCACGCCACCACCTCCATCATCTACCACCACTAGTTATTTCTCCTTCATTTATTTCACCTCACTTGAATAAGCTACAGCAGAGCACTGTCATTGTACGTGTCGCATCCGCATTAAACCTTCACAATCGCAATCAAGACAATCTCAAACCCTACAAATCCCAAAATCCATGCAACATTTAAAATAACCGTTTCAAATTTCTTGAGATATTAGTTTGGTTTTGATGCTTGGACCTTAGTAATGACATTAAAAATTGTTGGGATGCTCGTACAAATCCAAAAACTTAATATTTTAATGATATTTCCTCAATTTCAAGAGCAGGGGTAAGCTAGATGGTGGATAAGCACTGCTAAAGCTCCATCAATTAAAAAAAAAGCATCAATTTGATGGGATCACTAAGAAGAAATTTACACGTTGGAAATAGAATTGTTTCTTTTTGGTGAATTTAGTAGTACCAAAAGGAAGGTGGTAAAGGAAGAAGAAAAAGGATTTTGATAGGAAATTGTTTGTGGCTGTACAAATTTCAAATCTAGTACACATTGCTCCTTGGAAATATTAAGACCTCCAACTCTCTCATCACCTTCGACGTCTCTCCTCACCTTCGATTTAACAGTTAGGATTTCTCCCACTTTCGATTTAGGAATTTAGTGTTAAGCAAAATCTCCCACTCCACAGAAATAGTATCTAAACAAATGTTTTTGTGTTAATAAATGGGTGAAGGTTTGAATAATTAAAAAAAATTAGCTATTATTTTTAAAACATTTTTTCCACGAGTATTTAAATTCTCGACATGAAATATCAGTGTTGATGTGCCAATAAATTATTGGTTTCAATGACCACATTGTTACATGTATAAATCATGCTTCTCCTAATACACAACACATTAATATTATTATTGTGGCAGCATGATATGAACGTTTAATCAATGAAGAGGCTAAATGGACCCTAAAAAAAAAAAAAAGTTTAAGGGGCTATATAGACTAAAAAAATCATTTCAAATGGCTAAATGGTTATATATGATTTATGTCTTCAAATAATATAATTCAGGGATAAAACCAGATTTTTGATATATATCACAAAACATACATATCTTTTTTCTACAAAATAAAACAGAAAAAAAAATCATCAGATTCTTCTATAGTAAATGCTTTACTATTATGCTTAGAGAGCAATATAGTTAGGAATTGTTGCTGCAGAAAATAGAAAATGAGTGTGTAATGCGAGCGTGCTAGAAAATTAAATTACAAACTAAAATGAAAATTGCGCCTTGATTTCTAACTAAATGACTGTAGATCTCTAGGTTTTCTTTATAGTACACCTAAATTTGATTGCTATAGAGAATTGAAAATATTGATAGTGAATGAAAATGTTGACATTAACGAAAATGGAGTTAGTGAATGATGTAAATAAATTGCATAGTGGAAGTAAATGAGCTTGATGAAAATAAATAGAAATTGGTGCTTAAAGAAAAACTCCATTTATGAAATTCAAATACTAATGAACTACAATTGAGTTGAATAAGGCTAAAGTAGCTAGAGCTAATGCTAAGAACAAGACTGAGGCAAAAATAAAAATTGCTGAAATTGAATTGAATTAAATAGAATAGTTGAGTATTTATTGAGTATTATTGGTTCTGTTGAGTGATTGTGTCCTGTTCTTATAGCTGTCTTCCCTTTTTATAGCAGTAAAGCTAAAATAACCGTTGAACACCTCTTCCTCAGTCTATCTCTTTCTCTAACCTCTCTCCAACTGTCCCACTTTCTCCCTAACTTCTAGTAGTGCACCACATTTTAACAGTTACTTTGTCCACTTTCTCCTCAACTCTCTAACTGTTAGTGATGCACCACGTTCTTCATCAAAATTTCTTTTGACATCAATTTCTCAAAATATCTAATTACTACATGGACTTAGGTTTTCAATCTTATCATGGGCTTGGGCCTTACCAAATGGGTCTATAGCAAAAATATAGTGTAAACAATTGCTCTCCACATAAAGTGTGGCCATGAGCCATAACTGTATGGATATAAATTTCTTGAACTCTCTAGGCTTTCTATTCTCTATACTTTGCAAGAGAGAACTAAGTTACTGTATTAGAGAAGCCAAAAATTCACTTAATAGGAAAAAAAGTGCAATAAATTTCAAAATTCAAATCTCCCTCTAAAACCTAAAAACTCAAAAAATTTGATTTTTTTTTACAACAAATCCCTTTTCATTTTCAAAAAACCAAAAAACCATCATCTTCTTCCACTTATTCAACCTCCCCACAAAACCCATCTACTCAATCCTCTTTTCTTTCTTTTTTTTTTATCATTCCAACAAAGAAATTTCTAGAAATCAAGAAAACACATCCACCTTCCTTGGTGTTTTTGGCTAAACCTCCCCTTTTCTTCCATAAATCCTCAACACCCACACTCTCATTTTTTCATTTTCGGCCAAAACTAATTCTTCCCAAAGGATTTTCAGCCAATATTCTAAAATCTCTTCCTTTTCTTCCCAAAACCATCAAAACCCATTTGAAAGAACACCTAAAATTGACACCTCTACAAAACATTAAAAAGCCTTATCTTCATCGAATCACACCACCATTGTAACCTCCCATCACTTCCGGCATTGCACGTAGCACAAGCTTCCCATGCCGGCCACATTGCATCATCATCTTCGTTCACCCCAAGAAACTCCAATTGACGGCCTCCATCGGTTTTCGCACCTAAACCGCTGACTCTCAAGAGACCTAATCAACAGCAACAACAACACATAAACCATAACCAAGCATCGTCGTTTAAGAGCCAAACAAGAAACCCATAACACAATAAACTCACTCTTTCTCGTCAAGTAAGCATTTTTATTTTTCTCACTATGATTCTTAGCACTATGTATGGAAATGGATTGAACAAAGCTTTAAAAATAATGTCTGGGTATCTTTTGGTATTTCTTGCAGCAAAGAACTTTATGATCCAACTTTCTTTTGGAAAATTCCTTCCCAATATTTACATTAGATGAAAACCCAAATTTAACTGCACTTCTCTAATCCTTCTATAAGGTAGAAAAATCCCTTAAATTAGCTTGAGATAAATTTCGGCCAGAAAATGAGAATTTCGGCCTAAGGGATGAACTTAATGAATTTTTCTTATACAATGAAAATGAATTTTGCATGATGCCTGCTTAGTATCTTGGTTGGAACAAACATGCCATTACTTTACATTCGCAAGTTTTGGCTAGATTAGGCATTGGGTAATATTTTTAACCGGTAGAACCAATTTCATCCTAGAGAGTACAGTTATTCCAATAAATTTCACTGATATCTGTCTTATCTCTAGGCTAAAACACTTTGTGCCATAGTATTAATCTTAGGATGATTGCTTTCTATTTTGATATTGACAATTAAATTAAATGTCACTAACTTTCTTATTTAGTATTGTTTTGATAGTGTTCAAAGTTTCAACACATTTGGTTGTAAATTTGTCATTGAACAAGTCAAGTATTCCTTGGAGACATGTAACTCCCGATCGAGACACTGATGTCCCGATCGGGAAATCTATGTCTAGACTAGGAAATATTGCCTTCTGATCTTCCAAAATTTCAAAAGCTGAAGCGAACCGGGACATAAGCGGGACAAGCTATATCCCGACTGGGACATACTATTTTCAGACCAGGACATGTTATAGTCCGATCAGAAAATTCAAAAGGACATGACTGTTGAAGAGGAGACACCACCAAAGTGTGTCACGTCATCTGAAAGTCAAAACGACTAAAGTCAAACTGACTTATGTCTTGATCGAGAAGTATTCAAGGCTAGCAAACCCAGGACCTAAGTATGGCATCATTGAGCAAGTCCCGACTGGGACACAAGAAGTCCCAACTGGGAAAATCATATAGGAACTAGCTATTAGAGTGTTAAGCTAACCAGAAGATGCCACGTGTCAAAATGTTCCCGGCCGGAAAACCCATGTTCCCGACCGAGAACCCATGTTTGCAAACAATATTTAATGCACTTGTAAGATAACGTTAGAAAGAGTTATGACACCAATTTGTAACAACTAATTAGTAGGAAATCTATATAAATACCCTACCAAAAGACTATTTAAGATATCCAACTACTTGTAAAGTGCTAAAACTCTTGCAATTTATTTTCTTAATCTCTCTTCAATTAATTGTTTTATAAGGGTTCAAGTATTAGTCTTAAAACACTTGGGTTATCTTGTAATTGGGTAGTGTGAGCCAAATTACAAGAAATTGGTTGTTATGTGAACCATCAAAACACAAGAGAAATTTGGGTTGAGTGTTAGCCTTGGTAAAACACCTAGTTGGGGAGCTAGCTAAAACTCCATTTGTAATCTAAATGGTTAGACTAGTGAATACCCAATTGCGATTAGGGAGAGGAGTAGAGTTAGTTAACACTCGAACCTCTATAAAATTCGTGTCTCCATATCTTTAACCTTTTAGCTTCCTTGTACGTGTAAGAATTTTTATTTTCCCACCAATTCATCTCCCCCTTCTTGGTGATTGTTTGGGCAACAATTGGTATCAGAGCAAGGTCTAGAAATCAAGCTTTATCAGCTCTAGCAAAGATATAAATGGCCCAAGAAGGATTCTAAAGCCTCAAACCTTATTTTATGGGTCAAACTATGCCTATTGGAAGTTTACAATAGAGGCATATTTGGATAGTGAAGGAATTGATGTGTGGGATAGTGTTCACAAGGAATGGACACCACCAATAAGGAAGAATGCCGAAGGAGAAGATGAACCTCTTCCAAGCGATGAGTGGATTGAACCACACAAAAGAGCAAATGGCAAGAACAAAAGGCTATGATCATCCTAGCAAGTTCTCTCTCTCTCTCTCTCTCTCTCTCTCTTGAAGAGTGTAGGAGAGTTCAATATTGTCTAACTGCCTATAGTATGTGGAGGACTTTGGAGAACTACCATGAAGACACAAAGCAAGTTCATTCAAGGAAGATTCAAGTCCTAATGAACGAGTATGAACTCTTCAAGATGAAGCCTAATGAGACCATCACCAATATGACAAACTGCCTATTTCCATCATTAACAACATGAAGAAATATGGAAGATATACAAGCCTTGAAGATGTAAATAACAAGATCTCGAGAAGTCTCCCAATAAAGGACTATGGTTCAAGGGTGGCAGGTATACAAGAAGCCAATGAGGATTTGAGCATCATTCCCATTGATATGCTTATTGGCAAGCTTTTAACACATGAGATGGCTCTTATAAGGGAAAAGGAAGCCAAACACCACCTCCTCAAAGGTTCAAGACTTAGACCTCATTAGTGATGATGGGGCAAATGAAGAAAATGATAAGGAGATAGCCATGCTATCTTGAAGAGTAAAGAGAATGATAGTCAATAAGTATATAACTATCAAAAAATACAAGCAAAGGGCATCAAAGTTCAAAGGCTCCTCATCCAACTTCAATAAGAATAAGGAGGAGATGAAGTGTTATGAATATGGAAAGAAAGGCCACATAAAATTTGAATGTCCAAGGCTCAAGAAGTACAAGGGCAAGTCTCATAAGGATAGAGGAGACAAAAGCCATAAAGCTATATGGGATGATCCTATATTAAGTGATATTGAGGGGAGCCAAGAAGATGTAGCCAACTTGTGCTGCATGGCTTTAGAGGATAACTCTAATGAGGTAACTTCCACTTCTTCCTCTTTTACATTAAATGCTTGTGATAATGATAATCTTATTGAGGTCATTAGTATAGAATTAAAGAGATATAAAAAGAAAGTTGATTTCCATAAGACAAATAGCTCCAAACTTACGGATGATTTATCCAACCTTCAAAAGGTTGTGGAAGAGCTAAAAACCTCTAATGCTTCTCTTAAGAAGTCATTAGATGAGTTTTTATCTAGACCCTCAACCAATTCTTTACTTAAAGAAAATAATATTTTGAAAAATGAGGTTGGGAATTGAGACTCTCTATTTCTAAATTTCACAAAGGGAAGGGAATTTTGGATACTTTCATTATATCTCAAAGACCTCCCTTAGTGAGATATGACTTAGGCTTTAATGGAGCATCATCTTTATCCACACTTAGAACTATTTTTGTAAAAGCTTCTACACCACAAACCTCTTTAATTGAAGTAGGTGCCTCTAAGGCTAAAAACAAATCACACACTAAAGCCTATACTCAAAGGAGAAGTAGCAAAAGCTCACTTGGCTTAAGAAGGAAACCTCAAAAGGCCAACCATGCCTTCTTGTATAAGAGGCATGCACCTAGGAAAGCACCCACTATATATGATTGTGTTTGTTGTTGTACTTCCTCTTATGTTTCAAACAAGAAGGTTTTAGGGCCAAAACCCAAGTGAAGTGGCAAGAGTCTTTCAAGACTAAGCAATGCCACTATTGCATGGAGTTTGGGCACATTAACATTCATTGTTTAATAAGGTAATTCCATTGGGATCTCTTAAAAACTAACCCCCAAGGACCTAAGTTTGTTTAGGTACCTAAAAGCCAATCTTGAATGTATGTTATATAGTTATGCCTTAAATCCTCAAGTAATGAAAATGTATGGCTTTTGGATAGTGGATGCTTAAGGTACATGACCGGAAACAAAAACCTCTTCAATAGTTCAAATGTGTGGATGGAGGTAAGGTTACCTTTGGAAACAATACTAAGGGTAAGGTAATTGGCATTGGTTCCGTAGGACTTAATGGTATTTCAATCATAGATGATGTAATGTTTGTTGATGGTTTGAAGTACAACCTTATAAGTGTGAGTCAATTATGTGATAAGGGACACTTCTACAACTAATGTTCTTTTATTGAAGACCGTAAAAGCTTTGCTAGAGGTGGAGTAACTAAGAAATATGCTCTTATCCAATTTCAAGGCAAATTTTCCAAGGTTGTCCTTGGTATTTAATATGAGGCATTTGCAACCAAATACTCTAAGATATGAGATCTTGGGTTTTCTTCCATTCCAAAGCTTATAAGAGGTTTTAATTAAAATGAGTCTTTTAAAAACACGGTTTGCAATATAACAGGCAGTATTATTCTAGCCATTTCTACCAATGTTCAATTTTTTCTTTCAACTACCTATTTTGTTGATAAGTTCTTGGTATGGAAAAATCATCAGAAATACTATTTTCCAAACAATAGTTTTCAAAAATATCATTTTCAAACTCTTTGCCATGAAGCCTATGACACAAGTACAGTTAGACTACCATTTTCAGAAGATAAGTCTTAGATACTATAGTGAATGACACTAGTACAAGTGGGAGTGTTATTAATGGTGTGTATGCCCTAGTGCATTCACTTCTTTTTATATATTAAATAATATACCATAATGGATACATGTATATTTTGCATCCTTTAGCTCTAATGAATATCTAGTGATCTCTTTAAATGGTCAAGAGATATTCAAAGGAGAAAAAGATGATACTTACATAATTAACTTACACAAATTAACTAATGTTTCTTCTATTTGTCTTGTGTCTATTAGTGAAGAATTTTAGCTATGGAATAGAAGACTTGGGCATACAAGTATGAACTTAATTCAAAGCCTTAGCAAAGATGAACTAGCAGATGGACTCCCAAAGGTCAAATATTTGAAGGATAAAACTTGTGAGTTATGTCAAAGAGGGAAGCAACACAAATCATCATTCAAGCTCAAAAATATTGTAAGTACCTCTAAAGCTCTTCAGCTATTACATCTTGATTTGTTTGGACCTAGTAGAGTTGCTAGCTTGGGTGGAAGACATTATGCATTTGTTATTGTTGATGATTACTCTAGGTTTACTTGGGTAATTTTTTTAGCTCATAAAAGTGATACTTTTGAAAACTTCAAGCACTTTGCTATAAGAGTCCAAAATGAGAAGGGATATTATATCTCTAAGATTAGAAGTGATCATAATACCCACTAACTAGGGCCTAGTCATTGTGCATGAATACATGACACTTATGAGGGGTAATTTGGTAATTAAATGTATATATGAGTTAAATTTAATATTATAATGACGTTATAATTAAGGTATATTGAAGGTAGTAAGGTATAATTGAGGTATATTGGTCGATTTTGGTTTCGGTTTCAAGAAAGAGATGAAATAAATCAATAATTATGAAAAATTAAAGTGTCATGACCGTGACAAGGGGTGTCATAGCCATGACAATAAAAAAAGATGGATAAACATGACTGTTTGATGTCGGTTGCTACAGTAACCTTGCATGGCCATGAAAGGGAACCTTCATGACTGTGAAAGGTGATTATATAAAGCTTTTTCCACGATCTTATCACATTTTTCATCATCTTTTTCATCCTCAAACCCCTTTCACACACACCTAAGAACACCAAGAGAGTGATTCTTCATGGTTTTTGAGTGATTTAACATTAAATCAACAAAGAAAACAAGATTAAAGCAAGATTTGAAGATATCATCATCTTTAGTGAGATTTTGAAGGAGAGAGAAAGTTGGTGCAAGAGAGCCCATGAGTTCCTTGTACGATCAATGGTTGTTTCTGCTTTCAAGAGGTATAAAAATCCAAGAAAATCATCTCTTTGATGTGATTATAAAGTTATATGGAAAGATTGTGTTGGGTGATATGAAAACCCTTGGAGGAAGATGAACGGTTGTTGGATTTTGTATGTGTTTGTGATTTTTAAAGTTATTGAAAGTGAGGTACCATGATATGGAATATAAATCATGTATTATAACCATAGTCTGGGAAGTATAAGTTAGTTTTATATTTTTGTCATACTACCACAAACTTAGCATTTGATATGTGGTATTGTTTGTGATAGGAAGACAAGAGGGAGGAGATCGACAAGGAAAGTAGATAGCTCCTTTGTTGAGTTTTTGTCAAGCTCCTAAAAGAGGTTTGTACATATACATATTGTTATTTGCCCCTTAAATGTGATAATTGCAAGTATAAAATGAAATATGCGCTTATATGATGTTGAACATGGTTATTTTTGAAGCAATAGGATATTGTATAAAATGAAAGCATAATATGGCATGATCAAATGTTAAAAAGGTTAATTAGAGTATTTGAATATATATAAATATTATAAGTATGAAAATAGCAAATGTGTTATAAAGGGTACAATGCATGTATAAAACATGTGTTGTGAACTTGGTTTTGACCCATTTTAGGGGTTTATTTGAGTTATGATAACTTATTTGCTTTGGTGTTCAATGACCATTAATGAAGTTTTACATGTTTAGGAAGTGTTCAGAAATGGAATTTCGACAAACTTTGACCATAGACACAAGTTATGACCTTTCACAATTGGTGTCACAACCATGTTGCATTTGTCATGACCATGACGACACTGTTCATAGTTGATGGAAAATAGAGGCAGTAGCCTTCATAACCAGTGTCACGACCAGCCCAATCTGTCATGGCCGTGATAATACTATTCACAACAATAGTGACCTATGTTTTAATAATATTTTGGTGGGTCCGAAACATGCCAAATATGCACAAATGTCATGGTATGATGTAAAAACATATGAAAATATATTAATAGTATAAATGTGATATATGAACATGCATAAATTATAAATAATATGGTGGAAGCAAGAAGAATGAGATTGAAACAAAGAGATACTTTGTATAAATGCCCATTTCTCGACCTGAGGACTACTTTAGAATAGATGGTGTACCATAAAAGGGATAAATGATGCATATCGCTATGAGATATGAGAGGGAAAGATGGTTGCTTGCCCTGGACTGGGTGCTCCTATTCCCGACACTCATATCCATTATTATACTCAATCTTTTGACTTGAGGAGCTCGGACGAGCATACAGGATATAGTGGGTATATAGGATGTCTGACCCTAGACTAGGAGCGCCTACTTTATTACCCTATACAGAGAGTGAGTAGGATGACTAGCCCTAGACTAGGGACGCCTACTTCATACCCCATATCCGGCCAGTCTGAGAAATGAGGTTTGGGCTATATTTATCAAAGTTGCTTATTGAAAAGAAAATGAACATGACAGATATGATTGATGGTGAGAGGTTGATGGCACGAATAATGGTAATGAGGTTAAGGTATATAATATGAAATGAACATAGACATTGTATGCATATGATACAACATTTCTATAGCTTTCATAAACATCATATAATGTTCATAATGCCATGATACATAATACCATGACATGATATATGTTATGCCTTGTTTATATGTTTGCATAGGAAAATCATAATGCCTATATATACTACTAAGTTAGAGATAGCTTAGTATGAGTTTTTCTTAGGTAGGTCAAGGAGCTTGTAGATAGCAAAGTTGAAGGAAGAGAAGTTTGCTAGAGCCTATATCAAGAGAAGTAATTTGAGACCCAGTTTGTAGGTCTAGCTTATCATGTTTTGTATTTTGTACATCTATGCATATGGGTACTGTAGAAATAGCTTGTATATGATGCAGTGTTAGATATATGTATTATGTTCATGTATGGGGCCTAAGCTCAAAACTATATATGATATGGAAAAAAAAAATATAGTAACCCAGAATATGAATAATTAGTAATGGGACAAGATAAGCAAAGATAGTTGCATTCTATCTATATAAGGAGATTGTTCCTATTATCGGGTGAAATAATAGGCATAGTCCTATTATATAGGTAGGGCGTCACAAGAAGAGTTTTTGCATCTTAATTTTCATGAATCCTATAGACTTGATCTTAGGAAAGGTATTCCATTAGTTGATGTTATAGGTTCCATGGAGAATCTCAATCTTAATCAAGTGGAACAAGAGAAATCAGTAAAGAAGAATGATCTTGATGAGGAACAACTTTAAGCGGAGGAGCAATCCTAAGCTTAAGAGCAAGAAACCAATGAGCTACCAAGGGAGTGGAGGTTTGCAAGAAACCACCCAAAGGGGCAAATCATTGGTGATCCTATAAGAGGTGTAAGTACTTGTTCCAAATTTCTTGATTCTAATCTTGCTTGTGTATCTCAAATTGAACCAAAGTCAATTAATGAAGCTTTGGATGATAAGAGTTAGGTGATTGCTATGCAAGATGAACTTGATCAATTTAAGAGGAATAAGATTTGGACCTTGGTTCCAAGAACTAAGGACTATCCAATTATTGGCAGTAAGTGGGTCTATAGGAACAAACTAGATGAGGATGGTAACATTACAAGGAACAAGGCTAGATTGGTTACCAAAGTGTATAACCAAGAGAAAGACATTGATTATGATGAAACCTTTACCCCTGTAGCAAGATTAGAAGCAATTTGTATTTTATTAGCATATGCATGCCACATGAGTTTCAAGCTTTTTTAAATGGATGTAAAAAGTGTTTTTTTAAATGGTTTTATTTCGGAGGAAGTCTATGTTGAGCAACCTCCCAGTTTTAAAGATCATCCTTTTCCAAACCATGTCTATAAGCTCACTATGGCTTTATATGGATTAAAGCAAGCCCTTAGAGCTTGATATGAAAGACTTAGTGCATTTCTTATAAATAATGGATTCTCAAAATGGCATATTGATACAACTCTTTTTATTAAAAAATATAAGCATGACACTTTCATTGTTCAAATTTAAATTGATGACATTGTCTTTGAGTCTACTAATGAGAATCTTTGCCAAGAATTTGCTAAGTGTATGACTAGGGAATTTGAAATGAGCATAATAGGTGAGCTCAAATTCTTCCTTGGACTCCAAATTAAGCAAAGCAAAGATGACATTTTCATCAACCAATCTAAGTACACTAAGGAATTGATAAAAAATTTTGGGATGGATGAATGCAAGAATGCCAAGACTCTAATAGGTACATCAACAAAATTAGACAAAGATGAAAAAGGTAAACCTATTGATGAAATGTTTTATAGAGGTATGATCAGCTTACTTCTTTATTTAACTGCCTCTAGACCCGACATTATGTATAGTGTATGCTTATGTGCTAGATTTCAATCATGTCCTAAGGAATCATATTTGAATGTGGTAAAAAGAATTTTGAAATATCTTCATGGCACCATGCATTTAGGCCTATGGTATCCAAGGAATTTTTCATTTCATATAATTGGTTTTTCAGATGTCGACTACACTATTAGTCTTTTGGATAGAAAAAGCAAATCCGGAACTTGTCACTTTATTAGTGAATGTTTAGTTTCTTGACATAGCAAGAAATATGTTTCAGTTGCCTTATCCACTATTGAAGCGGAATATGTGGTGGCGGATTGTTGTTGCACTCAATTTCTTTGGATGAAACAACAACTCAAGGATTATGACCAAGTGATTGATCACATTTCCATTAAATGTAATAACACTAGCACAATAAATCTCTCAAAGAATCCCATTCAACAATCTAGAAGCAAAAATATTGATATAAGATATCATTTTTTAAGAGTTCATATCCAAAATGGTGATGTTGTGTTAGATTTTATTGACACTAACAACCAATTGGCGGATATTTTTACTAAACCCCTAAATGATGAAAGGTTTTGCTTTATAAAAAGAGAGCTTGATATGCTTGATGGGAGCATATTGTTTTGAAAAACTTTAAATCATGTTTTTCCATATATAAACATATTTATGTGAATTATAAGCTCTTTAATTGATTAATGTGGATGTTATGCTTCTTGTTTGATTCATGAACTTTTGCATACATAAGTTGATATTTTAAGTCTATTGAAGTTCAAGTTAATAGGCTAAGAGACTCAAATTATCAAAAATCATTCATGATCATAACATATGATATGTCATACTATGGTACTTTAGTCATATTTTCTTTCTTTCCTCTAAATTTTCTGAGTACCTATAACTCCCACTCTGAACATCATCCCTTCCGCTTGTGACTTCTTAGTATTCGGATTGACCGTTGCAATTCCTCATGTCTCGCTCAGGATTCCCCATTTTCCGGTCGGGACATTTAAAAATAATACAACCAATGTACCTCTTTAAATGTGCATGCTCGAGAAGGCATATATCCCCTTCGGGACTGTGCTCAACAGTTCAAATTTTTCCAACCGTTGAAAGGTTCCCGATCAAGAACCCCCCAATCCCGCTCAAGACTGCCTTGATGGCAGCCTTTTGTAACTGCCACCAATCAAATCCCATATGCTATAACTTCTATTAAAACCCCTCAAACGGTAACATGCCCCTTCAAACTCTATAAATACACCACTATTCTCATTCTTTTCCTCACTTTTGCATCCAAACTCTCTCTTTCAAATATTTTCTCTCTAAACCCAATATCATCAAATTCTCTCTACTCATCCTCTCCAATGGCACCCAAATCAGGAACTTCAAAATCAAGAGCCTCCAAAGGCAAAAGAGTGGTCTCCTCCAACTTCACATCCTACAATGACATTTTCAATGCTTTTTCAAAGGATGAGAAAAAGTGTTTTGCCAATATCACTGCCAAGAAATTCATCTCCAATCACACCATCAACTTAGATGATCTTGACAAGTTGGGTGTCAAAGATGAAGTTATTTGCACTATTGAAGAAATGGGGTGGATAACTTTTGTGATGCCCCTTGAAGATGGCCATGATGAACTCACCACCGAATTCCTCTCCACTCTTCAAGTTATCAAAGACCCCAAGCACCCTCTCGGCTATCATCGACTTCAATTTCATCTCTTTGGCCAACCACAAGAGATGACAAAACATCAACTTGTGGATGGCTTTCGGTTCAAGAAGGTAGGACTTTTCAATACTCAAGCCATGCACCTCTCTCCCCTTGATATGTGGAAAAACATTTCCCTTGAAACCCACATTGACAAAAAAATCCAAAGCTAAACACATCAAGACACTTTCTCACTTCATCCTACACTGTATCATCACTTTCACTATCAATGCAAAAAGTGAAAGCAATGAGAAAGTCACTCATGAAGACCTTCTCGACCTCTATGCCATAATTCACCAAAGGCCTATTGAAATGGCCCATCTTCTTCTTGACAAAATTCAATCCATAGCCACCACTACCAAAGGTACCATCTCTCTTCATGCATAAATAACCTATCTTGCAAGATACCTTCATCTCATGATAGATGAAAATAACACAATATGAGAGCTTCTTGAACATCCAATATCTTCTCCATTGTAAGGCCCTTCAAAGAGGTAGACATTTTTTTCTATGCCTTTGGAGAGTATGAAGCCCAAAAGGCAACAAGGAAACGTGTAAGGCTTGCTATGGGAGGAGAAGGATCTAGCGCCCAAGACATGCCTCCACCGCCACCTCCTCAAGCCCAACCTATCACATTGCAAAGTCTTTATGACTCTCCTCAGTGATTGCTTCTTTTTGCTTTTTATGCATATATTCTTTTTGATATTGACAGGGGGAGGGGGGAAGAAAGAACATGAAACCTATGCAAAAATTAACTCTATTTTTGAATTGATAACTTAGTCAATTATGTTGACTTTAATAAACTTATTTGACTTAAGTTATTCAATACGATTTATGCCTTCAAATGATGTGAAACTTTGCATGCCTATTTTTCAGTACTTCAATTTGATATATGCACTTTCAGTTTGTTATTTTTGCTTAGTTTTATTGTTAAAATCAAAAAAGGGGAGATTGTTAACCTTACGGTATTGCTCTCCATTTTGATCTTGACAATCAAATTAAATGTCACTAACTTCCTTATTTTGTGTTGTTTTGATAGTGTTCAAAGTTTCATAATATTTGGTTATGAATTTGTCATTGAACAAGTCAAGTATTCCCTAGAGACGTGTAACTCCCGACCGAGACACTGATGTTCCGATCGGGACATGATTGCAGACCGGAAAATCCATGTTCAGAATGGGAGATATTATCTTATGATCTTCCAAAGTTCTAAAAGCCGAAGCAGATCGGGATAAGCTATATTCCAAGTGGGACAGACCATTTCCAAACCTAGACATGTTATAGTTCGATCGGAAAATTCAAAAGGATATGACCGTTGAAGATAAGACACCACTAAAGTGTGCCACATCATCTAAAAGTTAAAACGACCACAGTCAAATTAACTGATGTCCCGATCGAGGAGCACTCAAGGCCACCAGACCTAGGACCTAAGTATGGCCTCATCAGGTAAGTCCTGACCGGGACACAAGAAGTCCTAATCGGGAAAATTATATAGGAACTAGTCGTTGGAGCGTTTAGCCAACTAGAAGATGCCACGTGTCAAAATAGGTCATTTCCTGATCGAAAAACCCATGTTCCCGATCAAGAACCCCTATTTACAGATAATATTTAATGAACTTATAAGAGAACGTTACAAAGAGTTATGACACTAATTTGTAATGGCTAATTGGTGGGTAATCAGTATAAATATCCTACCAAAAGGCCATTTCAGATATCCAACTATTCTCAAATTGTCAAAACTCTTGCAATTTATTTTCTCACTTTCTTCAATTAATTGTTTTGTAAGGGTTCAAGTGTTAGTCTTAAAACACTTAGGCTATCTTGTAATTGTGTAGTGTGAGCCAAATTACAAGAAATTGGTTGTTGTGTGAGCCATCAAAGCACAAGGAAAATTTGGGTTAAGTGTTAGCCTTAGTAAAATACCTAGTTGGGAGTGAGTTAGCTAATACTCCATTTGAAATCTAAGTAGTTAGATTAGTGAATACCCAATTGCGATTGGGAACACCCGAACCTTTGTAAAATTTGTATCTCCATCTCCTCTATCTTTTAGCTTCCTTGTGTGTGCAAGAATTTTTATTTTCCCACCAATTCATCCCCCCTCCCCCCTCCTTTCTTTTTGATTGTTTGGGCAACACAGCTTGAAATTGTGAAATTCATCTTTGATAGACAGTGAGTGATGAAAAGAAACAATTTAGGCCTGAACATAAGTTGAGTTTCGGCCTTAGAGAATTTTTAGAATTCATTGCATCTTGCTAGTGACTGATGAGTATTTAGAAATAGCACTAGAGAATCAAATTCCACTGATGCATGCCTATTCTCTAGGCTCAAATACATATACCCTAGCTTGAAATTGTAAATTTCAACTTTATTTTATGAAAATAATATTTTTATGTTTGAGGAGTTAATTTTAGCCTAGAGAGCATCATGGCTTTATTGAAACTCCCTAATGCTTGTTTTGTCTATAAGCTGAAATAGCCTAAAATTTGCAATTTTAACTTTATTGGGTAATGGAAGGTGAAAAGAAAGGTTTTTGGCCTGAATCCTAGTGGGGAATTCGGCCTAGGGATTGTTTAGAATTTACTAGGCTTTGCTTGTCACTGGCAAATATTCATAAACGTCACTAGAAAGCTAAATCAAATACTTGAGTTTTTATTTACAACTGATGCATATTTAATATAGACAATGTTGCAGAGCTACTGAAGTGAAGAAAGCATCAGCTATTAGTGAGGGCATCAGCTACTAGTGAGAGTATCAGTAGGGACTTTTCTTTAAGACACATCAAATTCCTCTCTTCTCACTGATGTCGATGATTAGCCTTGTTGGCCCTGAGGTTGTGATCAAGAAGTAAACTTTATGACCTTTCGTGTTAACATATTGATGATGGAAATCACTGAACATTAACACCAAAGCACCGCAACCATGCATTTACATTGATTATAGGTGGTATTGAGCCACTTATGACTGATGTTTTGCTGATGACTGATGAGATCACTGAATACATTCACAAAAAGCACCACAGCCATGCCTTTTTGCATTGATGATAAGGTGGCGATTGAGCCAACCTCTGATAATATTGCTTAATGAAAGGATGATGATGATGAATTCACTAAACACACTTACAGATGCATCATAACCATGCATTTACATTTTAGTGATCAATGTGGTACTAGGCTAACCTCTGGGTATGCTGTGTGCTAGATCTTATAGGGTATATGTGAATTAGAGCAAAAGAATAATGGCCCTAAAGCCTACTTTTTCATAGGTACAAGATAACATGAATATTTTTATTCGTTGATACAGTGGCCTTTAGGCCTACTAACAAAGAAAAATCTATTTAGCTCAGTACTTTTCTTTTTCTATCTCTAGAGAGCAACTAGGGAGGCCATTTGAGTCGGCTAATTCTCTGTTTCCTTTTGCATTTTCTCAACTACTTTTTGTCTATATAACCTCCACTTTTGAGTCCTTATTAATTTCTGGGGGAATTTCCTATGCTGGACTCGGTGCCATTGTTGACCAGCTGGAACTGGAGGTGGCACCACAAATCTCCTCCTAGTGAGCAATCTTTCTTCTGGGGTTGAATTTCTCTTGGAGCTTTGGTGCTCTCTAGGTACTTGCCTTCTAAAACTTGGAATTGGAACAACTCTATCTCTCCCTGGTAAGTAACTGCTCCCCAAAACTTTCTTTCCAAAAATCGGCCTTAGGTAGGCCTAATTCCTCCATCTGTGTCTTGGAGAATATCTACTCCCTAGCTCATTTCTCTCAAGGGTTAGCCTCGAATCTCTTTTTCTATACCCTAGTGAGTGTCTTCTCCCCAGGATTTTTCCTCAAGAATTGGCCTTAAGCAAGCTTGATCCCTTTTGTGCACCTGATGCCTAAGGTTTTCTTGTATGAGATGCGTTTTAGGAAAACAAATCGTTCTAATCTTGGGATTAGGTACTAATGTTTTTGTTTCTTTTCTTTTCTTAGAATCCAAAAAGAATCTAAGGTCAAAAGTCATTGTATTCACTGAAGCCACATGGGGGAAATGTGTCCTCCTCAATCACCATAGCCTCCTTCCCTGGAAACTTCAGTATCCCTTTGTTGATTCTGTCCTGTATCACATTTCTCAAACTCCAACAAGAGTTAATGCTATGGTTCCATGAGTCAGGATACTTATAGTAGGTCTTACCCCTTAGTTCCTCCTTAGATAGTGTTTGGTACTGAGGAGGAAAACTGATGAATTTCTCTCTGACTAAGAAATCAAAGATCTCCTCAGTCTTAGAGATTTCAAATGTATATTGTGGCTGATTGTTTGAGGTCCACAAGTCTGAAGTCTTTTTCACCAGCAGAGGGCAGATATAGGAACTTGTATTAAACAAGTCAATAAAAGTAACCTCAAGTGTTACCTCTTGAAAATATGTGCCTATAGTCGCTTTCCTTCTAGGGTTTTCCTCTTTGAGGAGCTCTTCATACTCAGAGACCTTGGCAACCATCTCATAAAAATCTCTGAACTCTATCCCCTGGAACTTCTTCCTCAACTCTATGTCAAGGCCTTTCTAGGCCATTTTCACATATTTTATCTTAGGCAAATGGATCTTGCACCGATTCCTCATCTTCTTAAACCTTGCAATAAAAAGGTCTACTATCTTTCTACTTTTTTTTAGTTACTCTAGACAGTTCTGCAATACAAACCTTTAGTTCAGCTCTGTAGAATTGTATGTGAAATTGTCTATCCATCTCTTACCATGTTAGTATGGAATTCCTAGGGAGAGTAGCATACAAAGTAAAAGTTGTACCAGTTAAGGAGTTAGGAAACAACCTGAGTTTGTATCATGGAAAATTCTCATAGCTTAACTCAGCACACTGCATAGTGAAACTAGCAATGTGTTCTAGTGTGGATTGCCCATTCTCCCTAGAGAAAAGTGTGAAGTCTAGTATTCTGTAGCCTTTTGGGTAAAGGTTCTCCCTATCAATTATATTTGGATAGGGCTTGTGAAACTAAGGGCAGCCTATTTATCTAAGGTCGGGCCCATATAATTCTTCCACTACTTCTCTTATCACCTCTAAATCCACCACCCCGAGCCTCCAATAATGGGTATTGATTCTTTATAGATTCTGGGTTGATTTGTAGGGCTGATGTGGGCCAAAAACCTTAGAGAAATAGCTCTAGCATTGGTGTAAATTTCAACCCCAAAGCCTGGAGTCCTTTCATCCCTAAGGTGAGAAGGAGTGTCTTGCCTCATTCTAAACTTGTGGGCGGTATAAGTCATTTATCTCCCAGTTATTATTTCCATAGCATTGCCCCCTGAGTTCACCATATGGTATTTTAGCAGGTATAAAGACAAGTTCTTATTTATGCACCACCATAAGTCGTCTTGGCTCCCTTCTCTCCTGGGAGGCAGTATGTTGAGTCACCTCTTCAATGACTATTCTTATTTGATGCTTTGCTTGCTCGACTATTTGATTCAATTGTTTAGTCATGTGAGCTTCCATCTTTTGAAATTGATTCCTTATCTCTTCAAACATAGAACTAATCATATCAGAAAAATTAAAAAGGTTCGTAGTTGGATTATGACCTAATACCTAAGGTCTTGATGGACTTTTGTTTCCTTGTTCCTCTGCAGCGTGCTAAGAAAATGTCAAGCTTTCAATTTGTTCCTCCAAGTGGGGAACTCTTCCTTCCTGTTATCCTGTTAGAGCAACATATCCTGAATCCTGAAACTCCTTTGGTTTTTTACTTCTAGTTTCCATAAGTATGTCGTTGCAACCAAATAGGTCCCACTGAGCGTGCCAAAAATAATGTTGCTGCAAAAAATAGAAAATGAGTGCATAATGCGAGCATGCCAGAAAATTAAAGTGTTTCCAAACTAAAATGAAAATTGTGCCTTGACTTCTAATCAAATGACTGTAGATTCCTAAGTTTTCTTGACACTACACCTAAATTTGATTGCTATAGAGAATTGAAAATATTGGCAGTGAATGAAAATGTTAAAATTAATGAAAATGGAGCTAGTGAATGGTGTAAATAAATTGCACAGTGGAAGTAAATGAGCTTGATGAAAATAAATAGAAACTGATGCTTAAAGAAAATCTCCACTCATGAAATTCAAATACTAATGAACTATAATTGAGTTGAATAAGGCTAAAGTAGCTAGAGCTAATGCTAAGAACAAGACTGATGCTAAAATGAAAATTGCTGAAATTGAGTTGAATTGAATAGTTGAGCATTTGTTGAGTGTTGTTGGTTCTGTTGAGCGATTGTGTTTTATTCTTGTAGCTGTCTTCCCTTTTTATAGCAGTAAAACTAAAATAACTGTTGAGCATGTCCTCCCTAGTCTGCCACTTTCTCTAACCTCTCTCTAACTGTCCCACTTTCTCTCTAACTTCCAGTAGTGTACTACGTTTTAATATTTACTTCCTCCACTTCTCCTCAACTCTCTAACTGTCAGTGATGCACCATATTCCCCATGAATTTTCTTTTGACTGCAGTTTCTCAAAATATCTGATCACTCCATGGACTTGGACTTCAATCTAATAATGGACTTGGGCTTTACCAATCTTGTAGTTGCATTCCCTTTTTATAGTAGTAAAGCTAAAATATCCGTTAAGCATGTCCTCCCTAGTCTGCCACTTTCTCTAACCTCTCTCCAACTGTTCCACTTTCTCCCTAACTTCCAGTGGTGCACCACGTTTTAACAGTTACTTCATCCACTTCTCCTTAACTCTCTAACTGTCAATGATACACCACGTTCTCCATGAATTTTCTTTTGATTGTAATTTCTCAAAATATTTGATCACTCCATGGACTTGGACTTCAATCTAATCATGGACTTGGGCCTTACCAAATGGGTCTATAGCAAAAGTTTGGTGTAAATAGGAATCATTCACTATTAGATTTATACGCTACAAAAGATCATTTTTAATCTATTATTTCTCTATACATTTGATCATGTGAAAATAGTATGATCCTTAATCCTAAATTTTATGTTTGATTATTTTAATTTTGTTGCATCTATATGTTATTTTGCTAATAATTGAGAGTGTACAAGATTGGAAAATAGAATATCTGCGATTGCTAATTAATCAAGACCATGGATGGGATGATTCAAATGCAATATAGATGTGGTCTTAGAGGCAGAGCCAGAAGTGTAGCTAAGATCCTAAGTTAGAAAGTGCAAAAATAGTCTTTGAATATCATTCATGAGAGCAAATATTAAAAAATATATAAATTTACATATTATTTTATACATTTAAAAAAGTTAAAGAGGGGTAATTGTCCACACTCAAATGAATGTGAATTCGCCACTAAAGTATGGGACAGCTCAAATGCTAAAGTTATTATTGCTACGTTGCTATTCTTTGAAACCATGAAGGTAGGGTTCTAAACAAGCCGAATAATTAGAAGCTCGACTCGAATTTAAATATGTAAGCTCAAGCTCGACTCGTAGTAAAATTAAGAGATTCACGAACGGCTCAAGCTCGATTCGTTAAAAGCTCGTTAGACATGCTTAACAAGCTATTCGATAAGAAGCTCGATAATTATAAAAACAAGCTATTCAATAAGAGCTCGATAAATCATATAAATGAGCTACTCGATGATCATATAAACGAGTTATTTGATAATTGCTCGATAATCATATAAACGAGCTATTCGATAAGAAGCTCGATAATCATATTAATGAGCTATTTAAATAAGAGCTCAATAATCATCTAAACAAGCTTGAGCTTAAGCTCGATAATGATATTTAATTTCATAAAAATATAGAAATTAAAAAATACAAATAAATACAAATTTAGATAGTAAATTAATACATAAAAAAAGAAAAAGAAAAATTGCTTAAAAATTCAAAAAATACAAATAAAAAGTACAACATAAGACCAAATTAAAATTGTTCAAAAGTAAAGTACCACTTATAACTATGAAAAATGAAACTACTAAACAAATAAAAATAGAGACTCTCTTCCATGAAACAACACCAATACCAAATGCATAATCTTAATTTTTTAGTGGCAATTGCCCTGTAAAACCAAACATTATCAATACATAAACCATACATAATAATAAAACAACATTATGAATGATGCATTATGCAATTTCATTATGCAACAATGTGAGAAATTTCATTTGCATCAAACTTCAAATTTGTGGTAATTCAACATCTCTATTATAATTTAGCATCAAGAAGCTATTTCCACATCAATAAAATAAAATTTTTGATTATGGAAATTTGTTGGACAGTGAATATTCATATTATGGAAAAATATTACCTACATAGAAAACGTATTTCATTGCCCTATCAAAATGCACATGCACATGTACAAATATACATACATATATACTAAACTTCAACTTTGTGGTAATTCAGCATCTCCATTGTAATTCAGCATCAAGAAGTCATTTCCACATCAACAAAACAAAATTTTTTATTATGGAAGTTTGCTAGACAGTGAATATTCATTTTATGGAAATATTACCTACATAGAAAATATATCTCATTGCCCTATCAAAATACACATGCACATGCATAAATATACATACATGCATACATATATACACATTAAACTTCAACTTTGTAGTAATTCAACATCTCTACTATAATTCAGTATCAAGAAGTCATTTTCATATCAATAAAACAAAATTTTTTATTATGGAAATCTGCTGGACAGTGAATATTCATATTATGGAAATACTACCTACATAGAAAATACATCTCATTGCCTTATCAAAATACATATGCATATGCACAAATATACATACATATTAATTGCACATACCAACTTGTAAATCAAAAATTTCAGCAATAAACTAAACAAATGCAACCCTTAATTGATACTGAAATAATAATTACCAAACAAACTATTCAACTCAGAAATTTCAATAAACCAAACAACCACAATCCTTAAAGCACACATATATGAAAGGAATAGCAATTACCAGCCAATCAAGTGATTGTGGTCACTATCAAGGCTTTAAAGTCAACTGAATATCTTTAATTTCTACTTTTTCCTATTACATGCATAAAACAATCACAAAATATTAGGCATAAAACATAGTAGCACAAAAATTTTGTATTTAACATATGCATTTTGAAAAGTTAATATACTCACTTTTGCTTTTTTCTTGATTCCATAATGAGCATGCAATCAATCTTCCCCACAAAGTAAGATTTAGACTATCTTCATTCCCAAAGAGGCATGATATGCATCAATAACCCTCCCACCAGCACTAAAAGCTTATTTGAATGCCACAGTTGTTATTGGAATTGATAGTACATTACAAGTTATCTTTGACAAAATCCTAAACTTTAAATTGTTCATTTTCCACCATGCTAATGAATCAAATTCAACACCTTGACAAAGAACAACTCCTTCCTCTAAGTACACATCTAGTTTAGACTTCACTTGCTCAACAGTTTCAACATTCTTAATGTAATTTAAAAATTGTGCCCTTGCTTTTCCTTTGACCTTACCAGTGATAGTACTACTTGTACAACTATAATGTTCTTTTTTATTTTCAGATTGAGTATCTTTTTCAATAATATTAGCTTTGTGAACCTCAACATACTCATTGTATAAGTTGTGTAGTATCTCATCAATTGTGGCAATGTGGTTAATTGAGTCATAAACAGAATATATATCTGGAAATCACCATTCAATCAACTTCATCTTATTCCTTGGATCTAAAACTGTTGCCATTGATGTTAATAAGTTACAATCACCCCAATATTTATCAAATTTGGCCTTCATCTTCTTAATTATTTCAACCATATAACTACTCTCACCTACATCTACTTCATTTAACAATTTTTTTTTTATGTTGTAGAGCTTAGTGAGAAAAAAGTTTGCAGTTGGGTATTCACTACCTGAAATGAGGTGTGTCAATTCATTAAATTCCTTAAGAAATGAATAAACTACTTCAACCTTTTTCCAGTCCTCCACACTTGGTAGAAAAGTATAATTATTATCCCTTTGTTGATATCTTGGAAAGACATCCTTGAACTACAAAGCAGCTGACAACATAAAATATATTGCATTCCATCTCGTGCAACAATTTAACACAAGCTTCTTTGAAGTTAAGTTCAATTGTTTTGTAATTTCACAGAATGTGTTAATGCAGTGGGTAAAGCTTTTTTGAATAAATCTATCAAATTATCACTTGATCGAATTTGTTAAACATCGATTTGTCAACTTTTATCAAGATCATGTGTGAAGAATAACTTAGGAGAAATATGTTTTGTCCAGTCTCCTCTAATATAACCTCCTTTTAACTGTGCTATACAAACTGCATTGTCTTCATATAATACGGTAGCAGTTCTTTTGCTGATAGATAAACCGCATGTTTCTTAAATATGTTACGTCATTTGCGTCAACCAAACACATTCCCGACTTGCTTCGTGAGTTGCAATTATTTTATCATAATTTGAAGATGTGGCAGTCACAGTTTGTTTTATTGATCACCATGAAATAGCAGTTTCACCACTCATAAAAATATAGCCTATTTGGGATCGAGCTTTATGTGGGTCACATAAAAATCCTGGATCAACATAACCAGTTAGTTTTGGTGCTGATTTATTATTCCTCGGAGATTATGAAAGACATGTTTAACTCCATTCCAATGCCTTCGTGTTGGAGAAGAACTATATCTTGCCAATAAACTTACTGAAAATGTAATATCAGGTTGTATAGAATTAGCAAAATATAGTAATACACCAATTACACTAAGATATGATACTTCATGACCAAAAATTTCTTTTCCATTCTCTCAAGGTCGAAAAATATTATTTTTCACATTAAGTGACCTCACAACCATTGGTGTACTCAATGGATATACTTTATAAATATATAATCTTTTAAGGATCTTTTCTATATAAGCTGATTGATGTACTAAGATACCATCAACTAAATGCTTAATTTGTAAACCAAGACAAAATTTTGTTTTTCTAAGATCTTTCATTTCAAACTCATTCTTCAAATAATCAACTATCCTTCCAAGCTCTTAAGGAGTTCCAATAATATTTTAAATCATCAATATATATAGCAACAATAGAAATTCCATTTTTTGATTTCTTTATGAATACATATGGGTAGATAGGATCGTTTTTATATCCTTCTTTTACAAGTATTTACTCAAATAATTGTACCACATTCGTCCTGATTGTTTTAGACCATATAATGATCTTTGTAACTTGATAGAATAAATATCACGAGATTTTGTGTCTTGCAATTCGGGCATTTTAAATCCTTCAGGGATTTTCATGTAGATATCATTATCAAGATTACCATATAAATAGGCCGTAACAACATCTATAAAACGTTTATCAAGTCTTTCATGTACTGCAAGACTTATAAGGTATCGAAAAGTTGTTACATCCATTACAGAAGAATATGTTTGTTCATCATCAATACCAGGCCTTTGTGAAAATCCTTTTGCTATAAGTCTTGTCTTATATCTTATAACTTCATTATTTTCATTTTGTTTTCACACAAATGCCCATTTATATCGATAGGTTTTACACCTTCAGGTGTTTTAACTATTTACCCACAAACTTCACATTTATTAAGTGAATTTAATTCAGCCTGGATTGTGTCTTTCCATTTCGGCCAATCACATCTATTTTAACATTCTTCAATTGTTTTTGGCTCTAGATCCTCATTTTCCTCCATAATACCAATTGCTACATTATAAGCAAAGATGTCGTCAACGACTATTTTCTCTCGATTCCATCTTTTTCTTGTAATGACATAACTTATTGAGATCTCTTCATTATTATCATTTTTAGGTACTTGAATCTCTTCTGGAGATTTATTTGTTGTTATGTCATTAGACTCTTCGGGAATTTTTGCCTCCTTAATTATGTCATCTTGTTGACTAACTCCTTTTCTTTTTCTAGGAATTTTATCTTGGAACCAATTGGTCTACCATGCTTTAGGCGTGCTTTAGACTGATTAGCTATAGCAAGTTGTCCTATGAGGACATCAATTCGAGCAGGAGCATTTGCAGCTAGTATATATGATTTAGTCACTCTTTTAAGGTCAGTAAATGTATCAGACAATTGATTTGCCAAATTCTGTAAATGTATTATTCTTTGTACTTCTTGCTCACATTGATTATTATGAGGATCTAGATATGTTAAAGATGATGCATTCCACATAATTTCATGATTCAGCTGCTTTGTTTCTCCCCCTAATGTTGGAAAAATTGTCTCATTAAAATGACAATCTACATACCGGCTATAAATAAATTACCAATCAACGGTTCAAGATACTTAACAATAGAAAGAGATTCATATCCAATATATATTCTCAGCCTTCTTTGAGGTCCCATTTTAGTGCATTGTGGTGGAGCAATAGGAACATAAAACTGTACATCCAAAAATTCTTAAATGGGAAATATTTGGCTCCTAACCATAAGCTAATTGTAATTGAGAGAACTTATGATATAATATTGGCCTAATGCGTATCAGTGTTACTACATGCAAAATTGCATATCCCCAAGTTGAGATGGAGAGTTTTGTTCTCATGAGTAATGGACTTGCTATTAATTGGAGACGTTTAATAAATGATTCTGCAAGACTATTTTGTATATGAATATAGGCAACTGGCCTTTCAACAATTATTCCAACTGATATACAAAAATCAATAAAAGCTTGAGAAATAAATTCACATGCATTATCAAGATGTATAGACTTGATTGAATAATATGGAAATTGTGCACGTAATTTAATTATTTGTGCAGGTAATCTTGCAAATGCCAGGTTGTGAGTTGATAATAAGCACATATATGACCATCGTCTAGATGCATCTATTATTACCATAAAATATTTAAATGGCCCACATGGTGGATTAATGGGCCCACATATATCACCTTGAATTCTTTCCAGAAATGTAAGGATTCTAATCCGACTTTTGCTAATGAAAGTTGAATAATCAATTTATCTTGAGAACAAGCATCACATGAGAATTCAATGAATTGAAGAATCTTCTAATTCTTTAAAGGATACCCATTTGAATTCTTACGCATCATAATTGATCCGGAATGACCCAACTGGTCACATCAAACAATAAAAATATTTCTATCAATGAACTTCTGATTCATTACTGCATGTGCTTCAATTGCACTAATTCCAGTGTAGTACAAACTATAAGATAACGCGGACAATTTTTCCAAAATTTGTTTTTCATTTGAGACTATTGATATAATATAAAGATATTTCATACCATTGTGATTATAAGTCTCAATATGATACCCGTTATGACGTATGTCTTTAAAACTTTACAAATTTCTCTTTAATTTAATTAATAATAACACATTATCAATCATGAATTTTGTTCAATTACTTAAGAAGATATGAGCTCTTCCAGAGCCTTCTATCAAGTTTGTAGAACCTGATATTATACTAATATTTGTTTCCATTATAATCAAATTAGAGAAATTTTTTTCTATTTCTCAATATAGTATGTGTTGTTGCACTATCTGCTAATCATATTCCTTTCTCATTGTTTTTTAAATTTCTCAGTGAGTGTGGAAAATCTATATTCTTAAAAAGAAAAATAAATTGCAATAAGTAATTATAAAAATATATTATATGATAACAAAAATTCAAATAGATAACAATCTTTTTAAACTATATATATATAGTCAACTAAATCAAAACATTATACCAAAACAAACGTAAATAAATTTATTTCATAATATACTACTTCATTTTCAAGTATTTTTTGGATTAATTTTCTCATTATTTTGTTCGAAAAAGTCTGCAACATCTAAATGCGTTTTATCCAATTTGGATAAGACGCATTTAGATGTTGCAGACTTTTTCGAACAAAATAATGAGAAAATTGATCCAAAAAATACTTGAAAATGAAGTAGTATATTATGAAATAAATAAATTTATTTATGTTTGTTAAAGTGTAATGTTTTGATTTAGTTGACTATATATATATATATATATATATATATCAATTTTCTCATTATTTTGTTCGAAAAAGTTTGCAACATCTAAATGCATCTTATCCAATCGGTCAAAGAAAAAATCATCTTGGTATGCAAAATTTTTTTATACATAATTTATTTTTTCCTTCAGAGAGTTTTGATATAAATCAACTAAATTTTCATGTACTTCAGGTACATATTCAATTAACAAAATATTCAAATATTTCAAATATTTTAGTATACTTCAGGTACATATCCAATTAAAAAACATATTCAAATTGTTCCAAGAAACACAAGAGTCTTTCACTATGAGATAATCATATTTCTATCCCTCATTAAGATGATAACGAAAGAAAATCTACGTCTTAGCCTTACCTTGATTAAATTCTTGAATTCCTTCTTTATTGGTATTATCAATACCATTCGCATTTGGGTAAACTTTAGCATCCAATTTTTATGACAAATATGATTTATTTTTACTAATATCATAAATTATAAACTCTTGCAAGCTTTGTCATTAACATTATGATGAAAACAAATAATCAAATATTAAATAAATAAATATATAGATATATATTAAATAATCATAATTATAATACACATAATATACATATATTGTAACATATGCATATCAATAGATAAAAATCACTTAATAATTCTCAATTAATATTTTAATTTCAATTAATTATTAATATCAAAGGTTATCTCATTATAATTTATTAGGTTCAATTACATATAATTAAGGCACATTAAAAAATATATTAATAAAATTATTAATACTATTATTAAATTTTTATTATAAAGAGAGAGAAATATAAAATTATTGTCAAATATCAAATTATTAATTTAGATTATTTTCCAATTAAATTGTCTCTCTACATAAAAAAAATCACATTATTAGCAATCACTAACACTATTCAACATGAAAAGTTAAAAGAATGAATGTAAATACTATATAGTAATAATCCCAACACAACAAATACTAACATTATAGGACTATTGAAAATTTTCCAAATATTAAAATATTCTCAAATGTTTCATTATCTTGTTCACTAATAAAAATGATATAAAATATATAACAACATATAAGTATATGACCTAAAAATGATGCAATATATATAAATATTAATATATTAATAACATAAGATATGATATAAAACATAACAGAAAACATATGAAATATATAAAATGTATACATACAAAAGAGAAGTTAAATTCATCATGATCATATATACAACATAACAGAAGATGAAGATAAATATGGTCATAGGCATAAACATACAAATAAAAAATAGAGAAATTTATGACATAAAAATTTCTCATGATTATAAACATAAAATATAATAGAATTTGAAAATAAACAAGAAACAATTTTTACATGCAATAAGTTATCAAAATTATTCACCATTATCAATTGTAGTAGATAAAAATTATAGATAAAATCTACCTTATTATCTTATGGAGAGAATTCATACTGATAACGTGTTATAAATTTAAAGAAAAGAAACTGTAAAAATTAGTAAGAAAATAAGAGAAGAGAATAGATATCAGAGATAATATTTTTCTTATAATTTGTTCATTCACTAAGCCTCTATTTATAGGCTTACAAATGAGAGGAGTTACACGATTTAATTATGAAATTCAAATTATAAATTAACTACATAATAAAGATAAAAAATAATGAGATAGGAGCTTATGAAAATATAGGTATAATAGTTATGAATATTTATTGGTTAATACAAATCCTTATAACAATTTCTTATTTTTTTGAAACCAAACAGAACTTCATTAATCAAAAGTTAGAATCATCCTAGGCAATCAAAGAACCTAAAAAATTAGGAACCTGATGCCATATAGTAGGAGAAAGCTAATTAAAAGCCATTCTAGCTAATATATCTACAATAATATTTGCATCACGCCTAACAAGATTTATACTGTAATCAATAAGGCTTTGAAAGAGACAGTGGTGGAGCCACATTCATCTATAACTCCCCTTGAATTTTTTTTTAAAAATATATATAATACTATGTAAAACTTTATATTATTTTTAATATTTGTCTCCCTAAAAAAATAGGTAGGGGTACAGCCTCTCCTAAATTTTTAAAAATATATATAATAATATGTAAATTTCTATTATCATCTTTTGTAGAAGGTAATATATATGGTTATGTTTGAACCAAAGATCAGAGAAGGGTTTTTTTCTCATGGAAATTAACTCTACTTCCATAACTACTTTTTCTGCTCCTCTTACTCTTTCTTCTTCTTCCTCTTTTAAAACCAGCCATAGAAATAAAATGGATTTTCGTTATGAACTTTATCATATCTCTAATGGTCAAAAGACCTCATCACTAAAATTCCCTTCATTAGTCCTAATGATGCTTATAATCGATCAAAAACCACCTAGACGACAAGTATCAAGTCTCTTGTTCGTAAACCTGCTGAATTTGTTAAGGAATATATGCATTCATCCTTTTTTTTTTATCATTGTGCCATCAAAGCAATTGGTGAAGAATAATTTGTTTCTTTGGAAATTCGTGCAGAATTCTTGCCTCTAGAAAAAGAAATAGATATACTCATATGCATTTTGGAGCTATTTGTCTTGCTTTCTCCTATCATGGAAGGAAAGGATTGCTGGTGTTTGCTCATCTAGCTTTGCTAGATAATAGATATTTACAATATCAAAATGTTGTTATTGATACTGTAGAAACATATCTCAATGCTGGAACTATGTTGTTCACGTTTTATCTAAATTTCAACTTGTATTTTGAAGACCCTCATGTGCTCTTTGCATTGAAGGTTCAGGTGCAAATTACAGGAGCACCTCAGTTTATGTCTACTACAGCTGCAACTCTTCACTATCAGATGATTTACAAATTTCAAAATGACATTATGGATCTTACAACTCCTATTTCAAATGATGCACTATTTATTATGGCTAATGCATAGCAAGTTCCTACCTGTGTATATGTTCCCAGACAAATTCTAGGGATGAATTGGTAAAGTTGTTACCTAATACTTAGGTAACAAACTATGAAAAAATTCATAGTACTTTCCAGCTAGTTCAACAACTAGAATCCTATTTTCTTAAAAAGGTGGACGAAACTGTTTGAAATGAAGTTTGTTAGGACAAGGGATCCTAGCTCCAACTCCTCTTCAATCTTCTCTACTCAATTCATGATCCAACCATTTGGACATGAAGAAGGATTGTGAGTTACAAGATTTGATTCCACAGGCAAATCTATTTATTCTATTTTTCAAGAAAATCACAAGGTGTTAGATGTTGATTGTTATTGTGAAGATTGTTTACAAGATGCTCTTTATGACAATGATGAAGAAGATTTTCCTTCTAGGAGAAAGAAAAAAAAGAAAGGAAAATCCGAAAAGATGTTAAGGCAAAGATATGATGATGATGATGATCCATCTATTAGCTTGCTTGGTTAGCCATATGGAAAATATGACTTTATAGTTAATTATTCCGAGCTAGAATCGTTTAGATCAAAAATGCCTATACCTATAGAACTGGATTGGGATAAGCCTTCAAAGCCATCATCACCTGCTCTAGAGCCTCCCTCTCCTGCTCCACCACTTCTAATTTACAATAAAGGATTGAAATGGATCAATAAATGTGAGTCTAAATGGGTTCCAAAACCTATTATGACTCCTATTCAAATTCTTGTTCCTCCAATTTGTATATTTTATCCATCTGAAGAAGACTTTCCTTCTCTATAGGAAAGTTTGATGAATCCAGTAAAGCAAATCAAGCGAACTCCTTATGTTCGTTTCCCTAGTCCTGATGCACAGGGAAGACCTAAAGAAATAACAATAAGAGAATTTATTCTTAACTGGCAGACTAAAAATACCCTAGCTCAAAATTCTACTTTACGTAGGTTTGAAACTATTTCAAATAAAGTTAATTTGGTAGAATCAACTATGAAGAGCTAGTACAATTTCTAATAGGAATTCATGTTTAAATTTCCAACAGGAATTCATGTTTAAACTTCAAAGACAAATCATGAATCTCCACACTGAATTGATGCAGATGATTCAAATTCAAATCTTTGGTTCCATTTTTTAGCAGAAATAAGAAGAAATTATGAAACTAAAGCAACAACTTTCATAGGTGGAAAGAGATTTGCATGTCAAAACTTCATTTATCCATTTTGCCTTCACTAGCACTTTATCCTTGCCGAAACAACTACTGCTTCTACCCCTCTCCAACCAAAAGTATATCCAATTCTGCTTCAACAGGAAAATTTCCAAAAAATGCTCTGAGCCTAGACCATTAAACCTAAACCACCAAAAAAAAAAAAGACCGCTTATTACCATATCCACTCCATCAACCACACCTCCAAGTACCAAAGACCTGGAAAAGAACATGAAACACAACCACCAAGCCATCTTTTCCAAGATTCCCAAGATCCATATCAATATATGATCCAAGAACCCTCTTAGCCCAATCCTTTGACATCTTTCCTTCAGAATATTCAAACAATCAATTCCACCTCTCATGATATGCAAAAAGACTTAGATTCTAAATTAGAGTCGAGTTCTAATCAATTTTCATAATACTCTACTAATATTGTTGCTTCAGCAGCCGATACTACTGAATCATCAACTTTCATAATTCTATCCATTAAAATGGCAGATCCAACGGGGGTAGCCTCTTCGACCAAGGTTATAAAAACCAGCCCAATCAATGAACCGGAAAAGACAGCGGGTCACGGGTTTATGGTGGAACTGAGGTTGAACTGGAATCAAACCAGTCTATATAAAATTCTTGTAAAATATAATATTTAACATATTTTATACATATAAAATAAAAATTATTTAAATAAAATATATTTCATAAATAATAATATGTTCAAAATATTAAATATTGTAATTCAAATTAATATATAAATATATTTCTAAATATTTTCAAGTATAATAATATCAATATTTATGTATATTATTTTAAAAAATAATATAATTTATTTATCTACATATTTTTTATTTTTAAAAAAATTATAATAAATAATAATTTGTAAAAAATAATATTCAACATACATTTATTTCTCAACTAAAATATTTTATATTAAAATAACTAATTTGAGAAACAATTTATGTAATAATTTTATCATGATATATATTAGTAATACACATACAAATATGTAAAATCAAATTTATTAAATATATATATATATATATTTTCTTAAATAATGTTAATACTTTTATGAAAAATTAAATTAATGCATAGTTATACATTGAATTATTGACAATATGATACATAGTCATGTATTGATAACAAATATTTATAATTTTAAAAAATCAAATAATTTCAAGAATTATTTATTTGTCATAGTTTTACTTTTATAATAAAAATATAAAAGACTAAATATTGATTTTATGTAAATCTCTTTTCAATAATATGAGTAATTTTATAAATAGTTAATTTTATGTAATATAGATAAGTTCATTTGTAAATGAAACTCATATAAAAAAAAGATTCTTTTAATTACATATCACAAGTGGTTTGATGGTAAAAGCTTAGAAACTACATTTAAAGACCTAAGTTCAACTCCTACCATGTGCAAAAAGTGATATTTTTAGGTGAATTTCCAATTCACTAAGCCGAAAAAACTAGTCAAACCCGATTGGGTCAACCAGTTCATAGTTGAACCGGCCGATTCACTGGTTCTTGGGGCAAGCTAAAGCTCCCCCGGTTTTATGGTCCAAAACTGCCCGGCCTGATGGCCGGTTCTTGATTGAACTGGCCAGGTCGGGCTGATTTTGATAACATTGTCTATAGCTCATTCTACTCAAGTAACCCAATAGAACCGTACTATACTGAACCACTTAAAGAAGAAATGATTGGTGAGAATCGATATACATCAACATCGAAGGAAGCTAAAGCTCATACCACTAATGGTTCTTGGTTTTCTATGGATGATCCTCCTCATCACTAGTGAAGAAATCAACTATTGGAAATGTTAGCATGGATGGAAACTATGAATCAAGCTGGACTCTCCATTTCATAAATTTTTCTGGAATTTACCACCAAATTTGTTGGAACTTTAAAAGAATGGTGGTTATGAACTCTTGAATATAACAAATTATAGTTCCATCAGTTGAACTCTCTTGTTAATGCTCTTTGGCATATTAAAAATGAGTTTGCTGGAAGCTCTATAGATCATATTGAGACAATTCATATGAAGTTCTTTCAATTAAAATGTTATTCCTTGCGAAGGAAATATTTGGACAATCATTATCTGAGAATTTGTTCTCGATATTATTAGTTAAGGGCAAGAGATGTCAATTTAAAGTAGCAATTTATCTCTTCTGTTCCAGAAGAACTTGGTGAGGCAATATCAATTTTCATAAAATAAGGTATTAGTCTAAAAGACTTATCCTTATCCCAGATCTATCAAAAAATGCTAATGGTCCTTAAAGAATTATGTGCATCAAGAAAACAAGTCAAATAAGCATTGCATTGGACAAACAAGAAAAATCTTGATTTTATTTGCAGTCGCCCAGATCTTCAAATAAAATGTAAAAGTCATAAGGATTATGATTGCAAGCATAGCAAGAAGAAAAAGCATTTTAAAAAGCATAAATCATCCTCTTCATGGCCTAAAAGAAAAAGAAAATTTAAGTTCTTTAGGAAGAAGCAGAGACGATTTAAGAAGACCAATCATTGTTATCTCTGTGGAAAAAAAAAGGATACTTTGCAAGGAAATATTCGAATATGCCAAAGCACCGGCGGACCTAAAGGGGGGCATGTAGTGGCCATGGCCCCCCTACTTCAAAAGGAAAATATAATAAAATAAATTTAGATTTTATTTATATTTTCTTAAATTGGGTTCTATTTTTTTATAAAAGTATTGTTTTATTTTGGAAAGTTTACTAGATTTTTAGTTCTTTATACTCTCAAATTTTTGTTTATTAATTTTTTAATTGCATTAGGAAGATTTGTCTCTTAAAAGAAAAAAAAATTCCTCCCTCCAGGTCTTTTTAAAGAATCATATAGTGAATAACAAAGCAACCAAAGGAAAAAAATACAATAATCAAATTAACTTGTTAGAGAAATAGAATAAAGATCAACAGTAGTTGAATAACCAAATATGAACATTATAATTCTCTACTAGTATATATATTTAAGTTTGATCCTTTAAGAGTTGTAAACGAATCAAACTACTCGCAAGTTATTCAAATTCGACTTGTAAAATATTCAAATTCAACTCAGAGTTAATCGAATCGAGTTCTTGCTTGAGTAATTTGACCATTTTGTCGAATTAAATTCGAGTATCACAATACTCGATTTGTAAGGCTCGATAGTTGATTTCTAATATTTATTAAATTTAAATATATCTGATATTTATTAAGTCTATTAATTCAATCGATTTTGAGTTAAGTCAAGCTGAATTATTATTTATTATAATTTTTGGTTGATTCGAGTTTTATCGAGTCAAATTCAAGTAGTTTGAATATTTTTCAAGTCAAATTTTGAACAATGAAAAGAAAGCTTAATCAAGTTCGAGCTTTCAATTTTTTAATCGAGTGGAGCGCGAGTCTAACACTATATCAATTCGACTCAACTCAATTATATCTCTAGTCCCCTCTAACTTAAACTTCTAGGTCTGCCTCTGGGCCAAAGCAAGTTGTTCAGTTGATACAACAAATTCAAGATCAATATGATATTGATCTAGAGTAAGCAGATGTCGAATCCTTATTTTCAGAGAAAGATGAATTTTCCCTTGATTGCTTTATTGGGATCAGTAACAAAGATAATGAATCATACCCTGATGGATTTGAAGAAAGTTTCAAATAACTCCTTTTGATCTAATAGCCCAGTCATAATGTATTTCTCAAATATCCAAAAAACATCTTATACCTTACTGCCCAGTCCAACTTTTCACTGGAAAATATGAAAAGCCCATAAAAGTCATTGCTATCATAGACACTGATGCTTACAGGACAATAGCCGACCTAAAACTCTTTTCCAGACCACTTCTGGAAAGCCATACTGAACTTTTTAAAGCTGTTGATGGAGATTATTTCTCCATAGAACTCATAACCAAAAAGCCCATTAAGATCCAATTCTTGCCCAATTGTTCAGTCTGGACCAAAGTTTTAGGCTCAGCTTTACCTAACAAAGATATATTAATTTAGTTTGATGTTATCAACTAGCTTTCACACTTGTCCATTGGAAGTCAAGGTTTAAGATAAAAAAAAATGGTTCTTGCCTTACACAAGCACACCCAATTTGTTCACAGTATCATTGATAGCCCATTTTGATGATCTTAAAGCCCAAATCATTCATACTAGCTATGCTGAGAGTCATAGATACTTTGTTAAAAAATGTTCAAACCCTTTATGGACTAGATTAGAGTTTTTCATTTATTTGCTCTTCAAGCAAAATAAAGATATTAATTCTAATGCCCGCTAGTTGGGCCTTAATTGTCATAAGAGTTTAAAGCCATATGAGAGTATATGAGAGGTATATTGTAGGTATATTAAGGCTTATTTTAGGTTTATGTAAGGTCTTTGGCTAAAAGTTGACTTAGGTTTGGAGTTTAGGATAAAAAGGCATAAAATTAAGTGAGCTATGAGACAGTAATGGGCGTGACTGTAGGAGTCACGGCTATGACTATTGACATGATATGTTCTAGTGACTTTCAAGTGTCACGGGCATGACTAAAATAGTCACGGCCATGACAGGTTTGCTATAAATAGGTTCAGCCCTATTCTTTTTTCCATTTTCACATAGTGTTAACAGCCCCAAATCCTAGTTGTCGGTATTCTCACACCTAAGAGGCAAATTCCATCAATTCTCCTCAAATCATAGCCCTCTAAACATAAGATTTTCCATTTAGAGTGAGATTCATTAAGAATTTAGAGAAAGAAGTGAGGTAAAGAAGTTTGAGAGGGAGGAAGCTTGGAGTCTAAAGAGAACTCAGGATCTTTTCCTAATTAAAGATGATTTCGCCCTTAAGAGGTAAGAAATGATGGTTTCTCATCTCTTTAGTGTGATTTTCGAGTGGTTATAAGGGTTACCTAAAATTGAGTAGGGACCCATTTGTAAGTGGGTGGAATTGAAGAGTGATTTTGAGTTTCCTTGAGGGAAAACTCGTTTTGATGATAGATTAAGTGGTTGACCACATTTTTAATGGGGTTTGAGTGATTAAAGATCTAGCCTAAAGAGTTAGGGTTTAAGTTTTATGATTTCAAGCTTTATGTAGTTTATGTGTCGATGTGTGGTTATATATATGTGGTTAGGGAGTGTTTTAGATGGTGGAGTAGCTATCAAAGAGGTTGAGCAAGCTCCAAAGCTTGGATTTTTGCTTGGCTTCTTAGAGGTATATACACATACGTGCTTTAGTTCGATTTAAATGCATGTTTTTATGTTGATTGGATAGCTTGAATGCTTAACAACATGTTAAGATTATGGTTGGCATGTGAAAAATATGTAAAGGTTAAAGAACGAAGTTATTGATATGTTAAGTCATATTTGAACTTGGAATGGAATGTTACTACGGAAAAAGGGCATGTTAACTGGCATTAATGGTTAATAATGGGTATGTGGGCATGTAATGAGTGTTTAAATAAATGTGATTATGGGGCTGAATGGGTTAGAAGTGAATAGGGGTATAAATGTTTAATGGTATGCATATTGCATGAACTAGTGATATGGCAAGAAAAGCATTTAGTAGTTTGAGTGCTATATATATGGTAAGTGAAGGAATGAGGAGATGAATAAGATTGAATGAATGTAAAAGTTAGATGTGCTGACAGGAGTTCGAAAAAAATGTTGTGTTATGCTTTGTTTGATTGAATGTTGTATTGGTATGTCATACGAGATACACATAGAAGCGTGCTTTGTGCATGATTTTGATTGTGTTAAGAATCTTGCTAGGAATGACTACAATTGACTAGCCTTAGAGATTTTGTGTGTATTGTGCATAGTTTGGGTTATTTAAACTTGGGTAGAACTAAGCAAAATGGAGTCACATCCATGACTCAAGGAGTCACACCCGTGACTAAAGTGTTATGGAGATACAGAAGGGTTCACCACCAGGCTCACGGGTAGACAAGCCGTGACCCAAGTCCTGACTACCTGTACCTGGTGTTTTTAAGTGTTGTTTTGATGACGAAAAGTTGTGTTTTTTTTATATATTTTATGTATGGTGTGTTCATATAGGGCTTTTAGGCCTAGAATAGAATTGATTAACACTGGTTATGAACCTTAATAATGAATGATTTTATGATTCAATTGTGTGGAAATGTTGTGAAATTCAAATGTGTGATATGCGTGAAATGTTCGGATGGGGTTTTCAAGCCTGAAAAATGATAGAACAAAGCATGGTAGCATGGTAGGAGGTCAAAGTGGCTTAAAGCCCGGTATTTGGGCACCTTTGACCATTATTTGTGTAAGACTAATATAGCTTGAGGCCCGATATTTGGACACTCTTAGTCTTACTAGTTGAGGTGGCTTGAGGCTTGGTATTTGGGCGCTCTCAGCTAGGGAAGCTCGGTTGAGCTTGAAATATTTAAATTTGTGTAAAATATCATGATGAGGCATGGGATATGCTAGGCAAGACCGGATGAGTCTTGGGTTTGTGTTGAATATTGTGTTGTGATGTGTATGATAAAATGTTGTGCAATATAGTGTGGATGATTGTATATATGTATTTGTGTATGTTATAAAAGGTTAATTATAAGGTAGTCAAAGATATAGAAATAGGAATGAAGGTAATACGAGATCATAACGAGGTAGTTTTTTGTTCAATGTTGAGGTAATGATACTGGTAAGATTATATATATATATATATATAAGGCTTAGTTTGAAAGCTTCCATGTTATGCAGAGTGTGTGTGTGGTTTTCCCTCATACATAGATTTGAGGTATGAGCTGGAGTTGGAAGGAAGGCATAGCCAGCGGAGTCAAAGGTCAAGCTAACACGAAGAGGATGATGATACATGTATATGTCATGTTCATGGGTTTAAATGTAATAAAAGTATGTAGTTTTGTTTTTTTTTTAATTTGTATTATTATTTTTGAGTTGGGTGTAGATAAAGGGGTTTCAAGGATTGTAAAGTAAAATTTAATTTTCCGCAAACTGCATTTGATTTGCATTTTTAAGTTATCATGACCATGATACAGGGAAAAGTTTTAAATTGAACTAGTTTTAAATCTCATTCATCGTAACATTCTTCAGTATGATTAGAGGGAATTCTAGTTTTACTGAAGGGTGTTACATTAGTCCTATAAAGGCTACTCATCCTGTAATGAATCCAGAAGATAAGTCCTTAGCAATCCATAAGTGCTCTCAACTATTACAACAAGGATTTATTGAGCCAACTAAGTCTAATTGGACATGTCAAGCATTTTGTGTCAACAAAAGGTTTGAACAAGTTTGTGGAAAGAAAAGGCTTGTGATTGATTATAAGCCTTTAAATCATTTTCTAAAGGATGATAAATTTCCATTGCCAAAGATATCCTCCTTGTTTACCTTTCTAAAGGATGCAAGGGTTTTCTCTAAGTTTGATCTCAAGTCTGATTTTTGGCAACTTGAAATTCACAAGGAAGAAAGATACAAGACGACTTCTTGCATCCTATTATCATTACTAGTGGACAGCTATACCTTTCAGCCTCAAGGTGGCCCCTTCCCTTTTTCAAAAGTCTTTGACATGTATCTATGAGCTGATCTTATCCTCTGCTTTGAACAATATTGATGATATTCTCCTCTTTTCAAGAGATGACAAGGAGCACCATCAATTTTTACAAAATTTTGTAGAAATCATGTGCAAATATAGGATAATGTTTTCTGAAAAGAAAATGCAAATTGGCAAATAAAAATAGACTTCCTTAACATGACCTTCAAATATGGGACTTATCAGCCTTATTCACACATAGGGCATGAATTATTAAAGTTTCCCCATACAGACTTGTCAGTAAAGCAAGTTTGGTGGTTTCTTAGAGTGGCTAATTATGCTACAAATTTCATTCCACAATTTATAAAATGGGCTTATCCTTTACAATAGCTTTTGAAAAAGAAACCTCCACCATGGAGAAATGTACATAGTGTCACGCCCAAAAAATGGGTATAGAAGTTATTATGATCATTTGGGGCATTAAAAAGGTCAGTGGCATGAAAAACAAGAGAGAGGAGTTAGCACTATGCATGACCCATGCTGGCTTGCATAACCCGTGCAGGTTAAGGTGGCTAAGTGTTGTGCAAGATATAGTGGCTAAGGGTGTTATGCACGACCCGTATAGGATGAGCACTATGCACAATCCGTACTGAAGTGTACGACCCATGACTTGTTGGGATAGGGTTTTAGGGCATTAAACTCGACTCGTGCTCGATGTCAAGTATATAAATACTCGAGTTCTCTCTCATTTCGGTCACAATTTCGTTTCCATCCATTCCCACTTAAGAAAAACCCTAGATTCTTTTTCTTCTCTCTAAACACTAACTCACTCACAAATTCACTCAAAACACTTAGATTTATCATCATCAAAGTGAGGAGATCAACTTTTGGGTGTGGTTTGAAGAGAGAGAGATGAGTTTATGCAAGGGCGAAAAGAAGAACAAGGAGACCCAATACCAAATATGGCCTTGGAGGGCAATCTATGGGGATTTTGGTAGGTTTTAGACTACATTAACTTCTTTGATCCATGAATTTCTTTGATTTATCCTTCTAGCTAAAGAAAACTAAAAATCTACCAAAGTTAGGGTTGTATGACCGAAATAAGGGTATATAAAGTGATCTTGAGTTTATGACCTAGTTTTTGGAGTACACCCTTAGGTTGGAAGAGTGTTTATGAAATAAGTTTCGGGTTGAGAATCTTATTGATGTAAGTCTTTGTGCTAAAATAGTAAGTTTGGCGATTTACACTTAGGCGTGGAAGGAAGACAACAACCTCAGGGAGGAGATCGGGCTCGATCAGGCACGTAGGGGTCAAGTAGCACTTTTTATAAAGGTTTGTACATATCTTCTTTACAATCCTTATAGGTGTATTGTATGGATATCATGTATGCTTGTGAAAATGTTAGATAATGTGTTAGAAATGTTAATCTAAAACATTAATGGTAGTAATAAATGTGATTGTAATAAATCAAATGGAATGTAGTAATGACACATAAATAAGGTTAAATGAATAAGCATAAAAGAAAGGTAAGGGTTATTGAAGATGGTTATGTTTATGAACATTGTATTTAATGTTTAATTATGATGATGTGAATTGACAATTTGTTGTGATGTATTTGTATGGGGCTTTTAGGCCCAAGAAAAGATAGAGTTAAATATGGTACCATGTAGGGAAGGTCAATATGGCATGAGGTATTTGGCGCCATTAACCATGTTGAGAAAGACTAAGGTGGCTTGAGGTCGGTATTTGGTGCTCTTAGTCTTATTGGTTGAAGTGGCTTGAGGCCGGTATTTAGCGCTTTCAATCAGGAAAGCTCGGTAGAGCTTGGAAAAGTGTTTGAAACTTGTGAATATGGTTATGCTATATGTTATGAAATATTTGTGATTTATTTTGTTATGATCGTGGAATGTTTTATGGTATTAAAAGAAAAATATATAATAAGTTTAGTGGGTTACATATTTATATACACATGCGGATAATATATTTATATATACCACTAAGTAAGGTTTGCTTAGTGTGTGGGTGTTTTTGTCTCACATGCAGATTGTGGATAGCTTGAAGAGTTGTCAAAGAGGACAAGCCGCCAAAGAAGTTAAAGGACAAACTTAGGGATTGGTGATATATATATTCCTTTTTGTTTTGATTTTATATTTTGGATTGGGCGTAGTTACATTTATACATGTTTTTGGGCATAAAGAACATGTAAATTTACAACTCTTCATATTTTGGAAAAGTTTGTAAAGCTTTGGCTAGTGAAGCTTTTAAATTTTATTTTGATATTTATGGATGTTTTTAATTCTAGCATGTTTAGATATTTCATTTTTATCAAGACATCATGGCTATAATGCATTAACATATTTTAAACTTATTATGTTTTGAAAGTCATGCATGGTAATAACCTTCTATATATTTAGAGAAAAATCTAATTATATGGTGAGTGTTACAGTACAAACATAGGCTATTAAAAGAATCAAAGAGATATGTTCAAATCTTCCTACCCTAAATATACCGACAATTGGAAAAAGAATTCTCCAAATAAATGCAAGTAATGAGTATTATGGAGCAATTCTTTTGGAAGAAAAATATGGGATTAGATGGATTTGTGCCTATACAAGTGGTAGATTCAAGGATTTTGAATGTCATTATCATTCAACTTTCAAAGAAATATTAGTAGTCAAGAATGGTATCAAAAGGTTTGAATTTCATCTAATAGAACACATTTCTTGTCTTAATGGACTACTCAATTTTTACTAAAGATCCTTGAATTTAAAGGAAAACAGGTCTCACATTCTCAATTACTTCGATGGAATGAATGGTTCTCAAAATTCTCTTTCACAGTTCAGCATATAAAAGGAGACCAAAACTTGATCCTAGACTTCCTATCCAGACCGCAAAAACCTTTTCACTTGATTACTTTAGTTCAAACCATCCCACTGATCTTTATGGCTAATCCGACCATTGACCACAAGTATCTCCCAAGATGGTAATTAATCAAGACAATGACCCAAGAACAACAAACTAAAAAAATGGTTTTTACCCAGTACTCAATAGTCCGACAAATATGGCAAAGCATTCATCTAACCAGAAGTGTTCAATCTAAAATTCCCATTTATGGAAGTTGTCAAGTTACTAGTTGATGGTCCTTTTCCTAACGAGAGTCTCCATATATTATGGTATATTTGTTCAATGCACTACATGGCTTTTGAATTCTCTCCATTGAAGTGATATAATTCATTTGCAGGCCAATCATTGCTAGAAAACTCCAGAAAGTTTTTAAGCTAGTTTAGGTAAGGATGGCAATGGGTAGGGTACCCACAAAAAATGCCCTACCAAAATCTGATTATATATACACTTACCCGTACCCGTTCTAAACCCGATTATTATTACCCGTTTAATTACCCAAACCCGTTTATCGTTAAAAAATTTAAAATAAAATAAAATTCAAACTAAATAAATAATTAATAAAAATTTACAAACAATCTATTATAAATTACTACAAAATCAAATAAAACAAACAAAATAAAAATTCAACACATTTAAATTAAAATAATTCATCAAATTGTATAAAAATAACATTAAAACAATAAAATTTAAATATTCTACATTATGATAGAAAA
>CATIWF010128631.1:0-28784 GCA_949630135.1 Balakata baccata
TTTCTTCTAAAAAAGTGACATCATAGGATACAAGGTACTTATTAAGATCAGGACAATAACACTGATACCCTTTTTGCAAACGAGAATATCCAAGAAAGATACACTTTAATGATTTGGGGTCTAATTTAGTGACATGTGGACAAATATAGCGAACAAAACAAGTACTACCAAATATTCTAGGTTTGATAGGAAACATTGATTTAGTAGGAAAGAGAATACTGTAAGGAGTCTCACCATGAAGAATAGAGGAAGGCATGCGATTAATCAGAAAACATGCTGTTGAAATTACATCAGCCCATAAAGTTTTAGGAACTTTCATTTGGAACAAAAGAGCTTTTACTATTTCAAGGAGATGTATGTTCTTTTGCTCTACTATTCCATTTTGTGATGAGGTATCAATACAAGATGTTTGGTGAAGGATGCCATTTTGAATCATATAATTTTGAAAAGAAGTTGACAAATATTCTTTTGCATTATCACTTTGCAATGTATGAATAGAAACATTAAATTGTGTTTTAACCTCAGCACAAAAAGCACAGAAGTGAGTAAACAATTCTGAACGACTTTTCATTAGATATAACCAATTCATATGAGAATAGTCATCAACAAAAGTTACAAAGTATTTAAATCCAATTTTATACTGAACTGGACAAGGACTCCAAACATCAGAATGAACTAACTCAAAAGGAAAATTTGCTCTTTTATTGACTCTTGGACTCGAACTAAGACGATGATGTTTAGTAAACTGACACGATTCACAATCTAAGGAAGATAACCTACTAAACTGAGGACACAATTTCTTAAGCAAAGGAAGAGATGGATGTCCCAACCGACAATGCGGCTAAAAAGGGGATGTAACTCCAGAGTAGGCAATAAATCTAGGTATGTGGGTGTCAAGAATGTAGAGGCCTCCTGACTCATGTCTTTACCAATAATCTTCTTTGTCATAAGATCCTGAAATAAGCAATGATTAGGAAAGAATGAGATGCAGCAATTAAAAGTGCGAGTAATTTGGCTTACAGAAATCAAATTGAAAGATAACTGAGGTAAATGAAGAACAGATGTCAAAGGAAGCAAAGGGGTAGGAGTAATTGTGCCAGATCCAAGAACAGAAGATGATGACCCATCTGCTAAGGTGACATTAGAGATGGATTTATGTGACTGAAAAGTAGAAAAGAGGCTAGATTTACCTGTCATATGATCTGTGGCACCAGAATCAATGACCTATTTGGAGGAGGTGGAAACAAGACATGCATTGGATTTACCTGAATCTGCAATGGTAGTAACTGGAGTAGAAGAAGATTTCAATGATTCCTGGTACTGAGAGAACTTGACAAATTCATCTGTAGAGATAAGAATTGATTTCTCAGATGCATCAGTAGTAGTTGCCACATGAGCAAAGTGAGCTTTCTGATTTCTATTATGAAGCCTTCTGCAATCCTTCTTTATATGGTCTGGCTTATGACAATAATGACATACAATCACTCCCAACTCTGATGCTCGAAAGAATTAGATCCCCTCCTTTACCACTACCTCTGTAATAAGAACGTCTAAACTCATGATTTTGGCTGACAAGAGCACTATTGTATTGAACAGGTGAAGTTCCCTATTTGCGAGTATCCTGCTAAAAACATAATGTAAAGAAGAAATCTCAGAACTTGAAAGTATCTGAGATTTTGCAGTCTCAAATTCAGGAGGGAGACCAGCTAAAAAACTCATAATTGCCATCTGTTCCCGTTGACTCTGCTGAACCTTCACATCAGAACTAAATGACAGTAGCATATTAAGTTGTTCATAAGTTTTTTTAAAATCCATAAAATAAGCAGTAAGAGACTGATCTTGCTTCTTTGTACGATAAAATGATTTGCAAACCTCATAAATTCGGAAAATATTCCCTTTCCCAGAATATAAGAAATCTAAATAATCCATCAATTCTTTGACATATTCACAATGATTAATCTACAAATCCGAAAAAGTGAGTAAACAGAACATGATTTCAAGTGAATAGCAAAACCAAGAGAGTATAACCTTAACCAAGCCTAGAAATGTGTTGTATAGACTGATGTGCTCAAATTAAGTACTCACAAGTGCACGAGCCAATTGTAGAATGGCAAGACACCCCCGAGGTCGATCTCTCAGGAAAACAATTCGGCTTAACTCTTAACTACATTAAATTGTCAATGGAAACATAATGATGCAACTAAACATTCTATTCAGTTTTGATGATGTGAAGATTAAACTAATGAATTTTGAATAAATTTACTAAGAGACAAACTAAATTTGATTGAATTACTTATGAGATTTAACTAGGCATTTAATTCGCACATTAATCGTAATCCCCATCCCCTAATTATACTAAGCACAATGAATCAAGATTTCTACAGTTTTTGCCTTAAGTCGCTAACTACCCAAGCTAATGGCATAATTAACGTTCACCCCAATTTTTAGGACAGGTTACAGATGGTTCGTCTAATAACTCACTCTTAAGATATCAATTCTAAATTAAATGGATGGTGGCCAATCATACATTCAACTTAAAACTTCATAAGCATAATTAAAGATGAAAATAATCAACTATCATTAAAAATTAAAGGGGAAGTTCATGCATCCTAATGGCTACTAAATACCTAACAAAAACTTTAGCCAAACATGGCTTTAACCATTGTCAAATTAATTCCAAGGTCAAAACTAAACAAGCTACAGCAGAGAAAATGAGGAGAAAATGGAAATTGAAACTCCCTTGAACTGATTAGCTTGAACCCCTCTTGGATGGTTGGTCTCCAATCCTCAAAAGCTCTAAGCTTGGCCACTTCAATGGTGAATAACTCCCAAACGTAGTCCACACTGATGAAGCAAGATGAGATGGCTTCTAAGGTCTCTTCCACCACTCAAATCTCCAAGGAAATAATGCCAAGAGTGTAGAGATTTCAGAACTCCCTCCAATGAGCCCCCAAAAATGCATTTTAAACCCTAGAAAATCTAAGATGAGTTCTACTCTAATTGGGACTCTTTTCTACTCTCAAAGGTAACAAATAATTACAAACTTTTATCCTCAACCAATCAAAATTAGAGTCTTTAAAATGGGCCCAAACTGCTGCAATGTAGAGTTCCATTCGCTTAAAATCTCAAATTTCCAGAAATCCACACGGTCGTGTAGATCCACACGCTCGTGTGGATTTGTCTTCCTTTCTTCATGCCTGCATCCACACTCCCATGTCAGAATGCCTTCCGTGTGGATCCACTCCCAAGCTTTAAATCCACACGCCCGTGTAGATCCACACTCTCGTGTCAGAATGCTGAGAGTGTTAATCCACACTCCCGTGTGGATTTGTTTTCCGTCCAAATGCTCTAATTTCTCCTCCATTTTTCCTACATCAAAAGATAACACCAAATTACATATTTTCCAAATAATAAACACAAATCAAAAGCATAAAAACACACAATCTAATCTAAAAAACACTATAAAATATGAATTGATCATAGACAGAGGCGAGCCAAACGGCGATGACAACAGAAGATCACTCCAAGTGGATGACCCAATTTCGGAATCCTAATCTGTCAAATTGACAGATAACCCAAATCTGGAAAAATATATTCCAGATCCAAATTCCACTTTCTAATGCTCTGATACCATGTAAAAACAGAGATATGAGAATGTATTTTTTTCATATTTTTATTGTTACAAGCTTTACATATTTATATACAAAGATGAAATGCTAATAAGGTAACTATACAAATTAGGATACTATACTAATTAGGATATTTACAACCACTAATTGGGGAATTATCTAATTATGATATTTGCTACCACTAATTGGGGGATTATCTAATTAGGATATTATGTAACAATTCAATTTACTGGATCAATTACTTCCAGGAACAGGATTCACTTTCCTGCCTCTAGCTCCAACTTTGAATGGGATGACATTTTACAATATTCTGTGAAGCATCATGAGATTAGATATAACATTCTCTTCATAATTTGGGTTTTCTTTCTCTCTATCTGCTTGCTGGTTTATAATGTTTGTCAGGTATTTCAGTCATTTGTCTAATCCTTGTAGGGTGATCCCTTTTCTTGTTTTGAAATTCTTTGATCACGTCATTTCTTTTCTCAACTTCCATTACTGTATTTTATTCCAATTTCAGAAATTTAGTCAATCCTAATCCCAGGTGAAGTTCTTTTTATTTTTAATGACCAATGGCAAAACAGTGTGGGGTATAGAAAAGCTACAATCCATATGTAAAGGGTAGAAAATCGTAATGCCTTCTTTTTTCTCTTTAAAGTCTCCAGTATACTTCCCTATTGCTTTCATTTCTAGAACCTGCAATTTTAGTTGGACAAGCCAAAGCTGACTTCTATTATTTTGGTAAAAGCTGAACTTTCCTGTTCTTATTTTTTGTTGTTATTTAAAAACAGTACAATAAAGTGCTCATCTTACAAAACCATAGTGTAATTTTTGAAGATGTTATTCTAATGCTGATGATTTGTGACTGAGTTTTTCATTTACTTCTGTAGGAAATATTATTAAAAATTAGCAGAACGTGCTAGATAAAATTACTCAGAATAACTTGATTCTTGATATAATAGTTTTTGCCTTATCTGCCCTGTCATTGTGGATGACCCATATCCATTCTCTGACTACTAATTTTACTTATTTAGTAACTTGCTTTTGCATCCTTCTACAGGGATTTAATGCAACTTTGACTGAACCAGTTGACACCTTAGGTAGAAGGAATGGACAAATTAGAGAAATGGAACCCAGATTGCACCCAGAGTTAAAAGAACCCTTGAAGAAACTTTGTTATGACCAGAAGACAACAATTGTAGTGATCAGTGGAAGTGATAGAAGCATTCTTGATGAAGTACTCACGATTCTCTAATTATCCTCCTTGCCAATTGCATATTATGTTTCGGTTCTAACGACTTCTTATGCAGAACTTTGGAGGATACAATATGTGGTTGGCAGCAGAAAATGGAATGTTTTTACGTCTTACAACTGGAGAATGGATGACAACAATGCCAGAAAATCTAAACATGGATTGGGTCGACAGTGTTAAGGTTTGTGCATAATCCTTGAGAAAGTTGGTCTCTTCCAGTTAGGGGTCCTGTAGAACCTAAATCCTTATGCTTGTTCATGATTTCAGCATGTTTTCGAGTATTTTACTGAAAGAACACCTCGTTCTCATTTTGAGCTTCGTGAAACTTCTCTTGTATGGAATTACAAGTACGCAGGTACTGACCTTCAGTATAAATTGCACTTCCTTTTTAGCTCAACTGCTCGAGTGGTAAAAGTGGCACAGGATGTGGACAGGTCTTAGTGAAAATCTTACTGTGCAAACCTATATCAATGTGTCTATGCGCACACATGTAAATTGATGTAATTGTATTAACATAAGCAGAAATTCAGCAGATATATATGCTTATGTAATACCCATACAGACATTTTTATAGTATGTTAGAAAAAAACAATTTGATGGTTTTAGCTGATGTTTATACTCATTTATTCATTCATTTTATTTCTTAAATTTGTTAATTTTAGATATTGAGTTTGGAAGGGTTCAAGCAAGGGACATGTTGCAGCATCTTTGGACAGGTCCAATCTCAAATGCAGCAGTTGATGTTGTTCAAGGTGGCCGCTCGGTTGAAGTTCGAGCAGTTGGTGTTACAAAGGTGTGGAGATCATGATTAGATAACAGTGCCACATAACTGCTCCTCTATCATTCGTAGAATGACATAATTGTCTTTCTTATCTAATATTTCTGTTATTTACAGGGCGCAGCGATAGATAGGATTTTAGGAGAAATAGTTCATAACCAAGGCTTGAAAGCACCCATAGATTATGTCCTCTGTGTTGGTCACTTTCTATCCAAGGTATCTTTCAAGCTCAACATAAACCATGAGCATCCTACATTTTGGTGCTCAATGCTGTGATTGATTACTTGATAGCAATTTTGATGGATTGGAATCTTCATTTGCTTTAGGATGAAGATATATATACATTTTTCGAGCCAGAGCTTCCCGGTGAATCAGCAACTATAGCACGATCGAGGACACCAGATCCTCTTATTTCACCTTTGCCAAAGATACCATGTAAAAGAAGCCAATCCAAGGTTCATCTTAAGAAACAGCGCTCATTTTCAACAATTGAAAGGAACAGCATTGCTTGGCGGCCTATTGTAGCTGATAGAATTTCAGTGCACGAAGGTTCCTCTGTACTTGATCTCAAAGGGGAGAACTACTTCTCTTGTGCTGTTTCTCGAAAGCGATCAAATGCTAGATATGTTCTTGGAACTTCAGATGATGTTGTCACACTCTTAAAGGAGCTGGCAGATTCCTTATCAGGAAGTTGATTTCATCAAATTCAAACCTAATAAAGTAGGTAAAAAAAATAAGTATGTTCATTGTTGCCCCATTGGGAGCTGTCTATTGTGCATATGATAGCCTCTTCTGATAGCTTCCTTTTTTTTTTTTTTGGCCTACAATTTCTGCCTCCTGTTGCTGTGGCTACTTGTAGTTTGTTTAAAAGTGCATATAATTTTTGGATTCAGAGTACAGAGTGGCATATTTTTAATACTAGAAAAAGAAATTGTCTTCTGACATCACAAATCCTGATTTTCAAGGAAAAAAAATGGATTCATGCGTCACATGCCGCCACCCTATATATAATGTTTGTCTGGATTTTACGCATGCATACTGATTCTTCTGTGAGATTTTTCAGTCCCCTTTTTTTTTTTTTTTTTTAATATGAAAGCATATTATAATTTTTCTTAATTTAAAAAAAAAAAAAGCAATAGGCCATGGCTGTCCCTATTCCCTAGTATTTCTTTATTAATGGTTTTTGTAATTATTCAAAGAATCACGGGTGTGGTTATAGAGTGAGTCACCACCACTTCATTTTCCATGACAAATACGGTAAGCAAATCTTTAGGGCCTATTAATTAGAGTACTGCAACAAATATTTCCTTTTCAACACTTTATTTGAACACTTTATAATTGATTCATATTATCAAAGTTTTAATTTATAATATTTAATAAATTAAATTTGATAATATGGATATAAATGTCTAGAAGAAAATATTAGTATCATTTATCTATTAATTATTATCTAGCAAAAACTTTTATCCTATGGCCATGATATTATAAAGAAATTCCTTCATGGCAAAGTTGAAAAATAAATTGCTTCACTCTCTCATTCGGAATGGTAATGATACTTAAATCTAATTATATATACTCTACTCGATTATGTTCTGAATCCATTTAAAATTATAATATGTACACGTTCAAAATTTGATTAATATTATCCAATTAATATCCGAATATGATAATTTATTTGTTTATTATTAGAAATTTAAAAATAAAATAAAATCTAAACTAACTAAATAATTAAAATTTAAAAGTGTACAAATAATTTAGGATAAATTACTCTAACCTTTATGAGATTTTGTTGAATGCACTAATTAGTCTCTCTATTTTTGAAAATACATTGTAAAATTTTTTAAATTTAGTTTAATACACTATATAGTTATTGCGTTAATTTTTTTCATTACATATAAATAAAATATCAAATTAGCCCTTTTTTTTATCTCAAAAAATACCAAAAAAATGTCAAAAAAATTTTAATGTCATCAACTTGATACTAAAATGCCAAATTTGTTATTTTTTTTAGTATTGTATTTTTTAAATTAACAAAATTTTAAATTTATTAAAAAATAAATAAGAGTATTTTTGGTATTTTTAATTAACTAACAGAATATTCTAGTTAACTAACGAAATATTCCATTCAAAAGTAAAAAAAAAGAGACCAACTAGTGCATTAGAACTAAACTTGAGGAATTTCATAATGTATTTTCAAAAAAAGAGGGACCAACAAATATATTCAACAAAACCTTATGAGTATATTAATAATTTACCCAATAATTTATCATAAATTACTACAAAACAAAATAAAACTTAAAATCTAATTAAACATATTCAAATTAAATTAATTCATCAAATCATTCAAAAATAACATTAAACCAATAACATTAAATATTGTTCATTATGATAAAAAAACAATAGTTCAAATTTCCAATTCTCATTACATTTGTAATTCATCAACCTATAAAAACATACCAAAAAAAATTACAATGGAATATATATTTTGGAATAAATTTAGGTGGTAATATTTAAACTTATTTGGATAGAGTGCAGATAGAGATCTTTGGGCACTATTGCCAATTACCATCCCTATCTCTCATTTCTATCAATTGTAGTCAATTGGTTACAAGAACAAGGAGTATCCAACCAACGTAAGCAATTGCTGTTTCTTCACAGGTTTTTGGTTTTATAGGGTTCGGGATCTCCGTGGAAAACAAAATTTCGCCCCACATAAGGAGTCCCACAACTTGTCTTTAGCTGAGAGGACAAATACAATAATGTCAATTACAATATGATTAATAGCAAGTTGAGTCCCTTATTAAAGGAATAAAATCTTTTTTTTTTAATTAAAAAATTCGTTTTTGATAATTGCTTCATATTCTACCACCCGAATGCGTTTGATTGAAGAGGATTTTATACCAATTGCTGAATTTTTTCTTTTGTTTTTCTCAAAATTACTGATTTTTTTTTTTTTTTTCATTTTTATCAAACTTGTTTTTTTTATTTGTATCTTCTTTTTCAATTTTACCTTTTTTTTTTATCCTTCATTGTTCTTCCTTGATATGCTACTCTCGATTTAGATAATCTGACTTTCATATCAGATGAAATCAACCTGCAGGTGCTATATATAAATGTCCCTCCAGATTTTCTATTGATACCACCGGAGTTGCTACTTGTGCTCTTACTTTATCTTTTATGTCTATTTTGTCTTCCTTTTCGATTTGTGAATGCTACGTGTTCTTTTATTTTCTTAAGTTTGAAGAGTGGTTTTAGGCACTGTGAATTCAAGTGATGAGATCGGATTTAAATTTCTCACGACGGTCGTCTAAGACACGTCAAGTGTTGCCATTGATAATTGATCCATTATTTTGACGTCTTCGTCTCTGAAATATGAAGAAACAAATTATGGATTATATATATTTCCTGTGGTGGTTCTAGTTATTTTGTAATCTATTTTTCCTTTTTTTTTTTCAGAGTGAAAATTATTAAGGTATTCGCAAGGAATTACCAAAATATTTCTAAAGTATATCTAAGGTATTTTTAATATATACCAAATAATTCCTAAAAAATTCCCAAAATATACTAAGATATTTTCAAAGTATACCAAACCAAAGTACACACAAAATATTCTTAAGATATATTGAACTAAGATATACTGGAGATACTTTTTAGTATATTTTAGGGTGAATTTTTGAGTACATGTATTTTTGTAATATTTTTATACGCTTTTAGCAGGTTTGAAAAAAAATCTTCAAGCGGAGGATTATTGAATATTTTTGGAGTTTTCTAGCATTTTTGAAAAATTTCTTGATTAAAATTAAGGCATATTTGTATTAATGATTTGAGGGATTTCATAGCTGATAAGCGATTATTGACAGCTAATAATTAATTATGAAAAGCTTTAGGTATTTAAAAAATTTTACTATTAATAATTATTTTTATATTAAATATATATATGATAAAAAAAATTTAAAATAAGACTTATTGAATTTCCAGATAATTGAAATCAGAATAAGATACCAACAACTAACTTATAAAGTTTATTAAATATGAAAGAAATGGCTATTTGGGTTTCATCATCGATAGTCGATTGAATGCCCATTAATAATTAGATATTCGACAGCTAACAAAGATATTTATTAAAACCAAAGTTTAATAGTCAATTTTTAAAATTTTTTACTAAAAAATAGCTTTTTGTGAAAGGTTAAAATTCGCAGTTTTTATCAATGGTTAATATGTCCTTTGTATATTTTTGTAATTAATAATTTGCTAAAAAAATATATTTTTATTTTTAATTTTATATTCAGTTAATTCCTTTTATTTTAAATAGTGTAAATTGTAATAAATGAAAAATTATAACACAAGTGATATAATATGAATGTTCTAAATAGTACGTAATGTCATAAATCAAGATCAACTTTCAACTGCTAAATTTTTAAACATTTTTTAATTAATTATAAATTATTGACTTACAACAGTTGACTTCTAATATATATATATTGAAAGAAACCAAAAACTATATTAACTCGAAAACATTACATCAGAAACAACTTACTCCTTTAGAAAATCAGGAGTAATAGTATTAAAAAAACAAAAAGTATTGTTAATTCAATATTTGAATAAAATGACAAAGAGAAAGGTAAAATAAATCTGAATCATGTATTTTATATAGTGTTTTTATGATAAATTCGCCATTTACTATCAGTATTTAGAAAAATTGGCGTTTGTCTCTTATAATACAACAATTATCAAACAGATATTGAATAAACAACATTCAATTACAACGAACTGATTATATATCACTCTCTCTATTATTTTGAGAAAAAAAAGAAAAAGATTTTCTCAATAATAACAAAAACCCAACTAAAAAAAAATTCTTTCAACAAAAGCTAAGAACTCCTATTTATAATAGATGGAGGAGACATAAAATTAATTGTAATTAATCTCTTTAAAAGCTACCAATAATGCATTTGTAACATTGAAATAATAGTGAATTTAATTTTTGAAACATTAGAAAATGAAATTCCAAAAAACAAAAAACTCAAAAGACAAATTTGGAAAATAAACGATACGAATGTGTAGAATCCGCATGCATATACTGTAGCACAATGACACGAGTGTGTCAGAAGCATGACCATGCAAAATCAACATTGTTTATACAAGACACGGCCGTGCAGAATCCATACGGACGTGCCAGACACTTGGTCATATCGAACAACATTGGAGTGTCGTTTCAATTTCCAAAAATAAAAAATATAAAAATTGGACTTATTCCGAACAGTGAAATTTCGGACCGACATTCGTCTATGTAGGTAGTGCATCCACGTATTGGCTTATCTTGAACCATAGATTTGCACCCCCTTCGCTCGAGCGCTCGAGAGAGAGAGATTTCTATGCTATTTTCTTACCTATGTAAAAATATATCTTACTATATAAATACAATTCTAACTTTATATTTTAGTGATGTGAGACAACTCTCACTTTCACTTTTCCTCATTACATCTCCCTTAGCAATAAATTTACTTTGAGCTTAAATTTCTATTTATATATTCTCTATTTTGAGCATATGAATACATTAATTTATAGTTCTCATATTAAAGAATACATATTATGGTCTTAATACATATTATGGTCTTTCTTTCAAAACCGAGTTATGGAATCCATCTGAATTACCCTCTCAAAATGGCTCATAATCACAATTTTTCCAAAATCATATGAATAAAATTGGGTGAAAAGTAAGACGAACAAAACCTTATTTCATGATAGAGTTTGACGATCGAAACCTGCATAGGATAGGTAAGTGTTACCTTTTGAACATTTTCTTATGAAATTATATTTAATTTATCCACTGTCTAGTTGACTTAATGTCATTAAACTGTTCAGTTATTTGAGTAAATATGATACACTCAACACAAAAATCTTTCTTGACATAATTCAGTTCTCATTGTTATGTTCTTTTTGGTTCTGCCAGAGTTTTGGAGAATTGAATTTAATACATTCTCCATTGAAACGGCCCCACTTTACTTCTACATAGGTGATACCTTACACAAATATATCGTTAAAAGCATAGTTTAACCTCATTTTTTAATCTTTACTGATTTATCTCTCGCAGTGATCTTTCCACGTCTTTATAATTAAGTTGTCCCATTGAACCTAGATCTTGGGATCTCGAGTCAGGTAGGTTAGATTTTCTTTGTATCAACTTATTATACTCTTATGGGTTTAAGTCTCATTCCTCTTGATGATTTATCAACTTACTCTCATTTTAACCCTTTGGTTAGCGGATCCGCAGTATTATCTTTTAATTTTACATAATCAACAGCGATAACCTTTGTTGAGAGCAATTGCTTAACGGTATTATGTCTACGACGAATATGTCTAGACTTACCATTATACATATTACTTTATGCCCTTCCAATTGCAGATTGACTATCACAATGTATGCATATTGGTGGCACGAGACTTTTTCATTTCGGAATATCTTCTAAGAAATGGCGTAGCCATTTAGCTTTTTCAACACTTTTGTCTAATGCAATAAATTCAGATTCCATCGTGGATTTGGCTACAACAGTTTGTTTAGAAGATTTCCAAGACATAGTTGCACTAGCTAGTGTAAATACATAACCACTAGTAGATTTTGAATCTTTTATATCAAAAATCCAATTAACATCACTGTAACCTTCTAGTATAGTTAGATATATGGTATAATATAGTCCATAATCACGAGTATACCTTAAGAAGTCCTCTTACAATTCCTTTTTAATGATCTATCCCTGGATTACTCATATACTGACTCAGTTTACTCACTGAATAAGCAATATTTAGTCTTATACAACTCATTAAGTACATCAAACTACCAATCATATGCATATATTCTACTTGAGATACACTTTCTCCTCTATTCTTTGATAGGTAGAGGCTTAAGTCCAATGAGATTCTAGCAATATTAGTATCATCCTTGTTGAATTTACCAAGTATTTTATCAACATAATGAGTTTGATTCAAGGTCAGTCCATCTGATCTTCTAGTAATTTTAATTCATAGAATCACAGCTGCTAGTCCCATATCTTTCATATCAAACTTTGAGTTTAACATATCCTTAGTGGACTTGACCATTTTGTCATTACTACCAATAATGAGCATGTCATCAATATATAAACATAATATGAAATAACCATCACTCGTGCTTTTGACATAAACACATTTATCACACTTATTGATTTTGAAGCCACTAGATAGCATTGCACTATCAAATTTCTCGTGCCATTACTTAGACACTTGCTTCAAACCATACAGTGATTTAACCAATTTACATACTTTCTTTTCTTGTCTTGAGACAATGAACCCTTCAGGTTGTACCATATAGATCTCTTTGTCTAAATCTCCATTTAGAAAATCAGTTTTTACATCCAATTTTCTAGATTGTGTAACGTAGTAATCGCTATAATCATTCTTATTGAATTGATTCTAGTTACAAGGGAATAATTATCAAAATAATTGAGGCATTCCTTTTGTATGTAACCTTTAATCACAAGCCTAGCTTTATACTTATCAATCGAACCATCTACCTTAATTTTCCTTTTGAAGATCCACTTGGATCCTAATGGTTTACATCATGGAGGTAAATCTACTAATTCCCAAGTATGATTCTGCATGATGGAATCAACCTCAATCTTAATAGCCTCTTTCCATAAAAGACCTTCTGAAGAATTTAAAGTCTCATTATAAGTTTGAGGTTTTGCCTCTAGCATGTAGATCAGAAAATTTTGTCCAAAAGACTTTTCTATCCTTGCTCTTTTATTATGCCTGAGCTCTATCTCAATAGGCTCATCCTCTAAGCCAAGTTCTTCATCATGAACTTGATCTTGACTATTTCCAATAATAACCTCAAGAAGTCGCTTGGACGAATTCATCTCTTCTCAATTCTTACAAGGAAATATATGTTCAAAGAACGATGCATTCCTTAATTCTATAATCATGTTCTTATGAATACCCGGAATTCCCAATTTATGCACAATAAACTAACGAGCACTACTATTATATGCATAACCAATGAAAATGCAATCAACTGATTTTGGTCTTATTTTCATTTTCTTTGGTGTAGGAACAACCATTTTAGCAAGACACCTCTACATTCGCAAGTATTATAGGATGGTTTTCTCCCTCTCCATAATTCATAAGGAGTTTTATCTTGCTTACTACGGGGCACCTTATTTAAAAGATAATTAGCCGACAATATGGCTTCCCCCCATATGTTCTATGGCAACCCAGAACTTATCAGCATTGTATTCATCATTTCTTTCAAAGTACGATTCTTCCTTTCAGCTACACCATTAGATTGTGGTGAATATGGTGCCATGGTCTCATATATAATTCCATATTGTGCACAAAATTCACCAAATGGTGTCATATTCACCACCATGATCACTTCTCAAAACTTTGATTTTTCTATTGAGTTGATTTTTAACCTCATTTTATAGAGTTTAAATTTCTCTAGAACCTTATCTTTGCTCTTGAGCAAATACATATAACAATATTTTATCTAATCATCCACAAATGTGATAAAATATTTATTTCCACCTTTTGTTTGAGCAAATTTTAAATCACATACATCACTATGGATTAAATCAAGTGGTTTACTTTGTCTTTCAATATTTTGAAAGGATGATCTAGTTAGTTTTGCCTCGACATAAACTTCACATTTATGTTTTCTATCAATATGAAAATTAGGTATGTGGTCTAAGTTAGTTAACCTTCTCAAGGTATTATAATTAACATGTCTTAGTCTACCATGCCACAAATTAGAAGACTCAAGCAAATAAGTAGAAGAGGTATTTTCATTATTACGTTTAATAACAATTACATTGAGCTTAAAAAGCCCATCAATAGAATACCCTCTGCCCACATACATTCCATCATTGGACAAAACAACTGTATCTGACTCAAAAACCATTTTGAACCCATGCTTATTCAACAATGAACCTAACACCAAATTCTCGCAAATATCAGGCACATTCAAAACACTGTTTAGAGTCAACTCCTTCCTAGAAGTCATCTTTAGCACCACTTAGGAGGTTTTGCTCAAGTTCATTCCTTCAGTATGAATATCATGAAGAATAACTTAAAGCTCTTGAATTTGATATACCACGGTCTTGGAATCCACTATTTTATAGTTTAGGAAACGTCTCATTATAAATTTCTTGGCACCGGCATCCTCAAATTCATATTTTTGGTCTAATCATTTCCATAACTGTTTAGCAGTCTTGATTCCACTATACACATTGTATAATGAATAATGCAACTCATTCATGACATAATTCCTACACAAAAAGTCGAAATGATGCCAACTTTCATAGGTCATCCTTGTTTGGACATCTTGCTCATCCTTCTTAAAAGTAGGAGCGTCCTTAGCCAAGAATCGTGCAAGATTCAAGGTAGTTAGGTAAAACAATATTTTCTACTGCCACCTCTTGAAATTCAATCCATTGAATTTTTCTGGTTTCTCTCCATGGTTCATAGGTACCATTACAGACACAACTAGAGAGACAACCCAAGCAGCATAAGCCAATGGCTGAGAACCATCTTGAACATTGGTAGTAGATAATGTGTTTTCCATTTCATTGAAAAAACAAACAAACAATATTAATTCGAAAAAATAATAAATCCAAATAACAAATTAACAAAAACAAATTTGTCTTAAGATTGTTAAAAAAATAAGGAGTATTGTTAATTCAATATTTGAATAAAATGATAAGAGGAAGGTAGAACGAATCTGAGACCTCTGTTCCATACAGTATCCTTAAGACAAATTCGTCCCCTACCACCGTTGTTTAGGAAAAATGACATTTGTCTTACAGGATACAACAGATATCAAGCAGATGTTGAACACACAATATCCACTTACAGCGAACTAATTATATGTCACTCTCTTTATCACTTTGAGAAGAAAAGGAAAGAAGAAATTTTTTCCAATAATAGCAAAAATCCAATTCAAAAAAAAAGAAAAAAAACTCTTTCAACAAAAGTCAAAAACTCATATTTATACTAGAAGGAGGAGACATGAGATTAATTGTGATTAATTTCTTTAAAAACTACCAATAATGCATTTGTAATATTCAAATAATGATGAATTTAATATTTGAAACATCATAAAATGAAATTCCAAAAGACAATAAGTTCAAAAGACAAATATGGAAAACAAACAATACAAACGTTTAGAATTCGCACACATACACTGCAACATAATGACACAAGCGTGTGGAATCCACACGGAAGTGTCAGAAGCATGACCGTGTGAAACGACATAGGCACTGGAGTGTCATTTCAATTTTCAGAAATAAAAAATGTAAAAATTGGGCTTGATTCGGACCATGAAATTTTTGCTAGATATTCGTGTACGCAGGTCGCGTGTTGGCCTATCCCGAACTATGGATGTGCACCCCCACTGTGCCTTAGCGTAGGAGAGAAAATCTTCCATGCTAATTTCTTACCCATATAAAAATGCATCGTACTATATAAACAGAAGTCCAATTTTACATTTTAGTGATGTTGGATAACTCCCACTTTCACTTTTCCTCTTTATATCTCCTTAACAATGAGTTTACTTTGAGCTTCAATTTCTATTCACACACTCTATTTTGAGCATATGAATACATTAATTCATAATTCTCATGTCAAGAAACACATATGCGGGTCTTTCTCCTAAAACCGAATTGTAAAATCCACCCGAATTACCCCCTCAAAATGATTCATAATCACAATTTTTCTAATAAATAGACTATACTGAAGGCGAAGCATTAGAAGTAGAAGCTTTTGCTAAAGAATGAGCAATACTGTTAGATTTCCTTTTTACAAAAATAACTGGAACAAAACTATTAGACATAAAAAAAAAAATTACAATCCTTAACAATAGTACCAAACTCTGAACAATCATTCATCAAGGTAATGACTGCATTAACTAGTACTTTAGCATCAGATTCCACATACACAGAAGGGTACCCAGCTCCTTTAATCCATGCAATCACCTCCCTAAAACATAAAGCTTCTGCAATTGTTGGAAAAACATTGCCCTTAATTAAGTTGACTTCTATATTAGCTTGATATATATATGTTGCTTAATGATAAAGAATCTTAATTTTAATTTGTACTTCAATTATATTACCCTTTTAAAATTTATTAATTACAAAATATTTGTATATCAAATTTAATTTCTTATCAATAAATTATTTATCATTATAAAAATAATATGTTAAGACATATAAATCAATTAAATTAGTTTATATATATATATATATATATATATATAAGTTGTGTTACTTTCGTAATGTAATAAGAATTAAAGAAACATATATAATAATATATTTAGAAATATTTTATACCATTCATTCATTAATAATAATTTAGTATATATAATCAAGCAATTGCTAACAAATTTTTATTAAACAATTCTAAACTACCAATTTTTATTAACAAATATTTTTTTAGATTTTATTTAACCAAAAAAATTTTGTTGTATTAATTTTTTAACATATTATTGTTTTGTTTTATTTTTAATAACTTTTATTTATATGTGAATTATCAAAAAAAATATTTAGAAATAATTATCAAAACACAGTTACTTTTTCTATTGTATCTATATCATACTTATTCATAATTCGAATTTGAAATTTCGAATCAAACTAGAAGAATAATGTGTCAATTCTTTTTATGTCTTTTGATTTTTTTCATATTGTTTTTAATAGGATAAGTTGGTCTAATTTTCCATTCAACACCGATTACCAACTGAATAACTGACGTGGACAATACACTTCTTTTTATTATCAATGAAATATATTCATTACGAAATGCTCAAGATATATCATCTTTTAACAACTTACATAGCTCTAAAGGATATACATTTCCAATCAATTACAATGTTTGCTAATATGTCAACATGATATTAAAGTTGCAATTATGTAAATTTCTACTAAGCTCTTGTATCTCTGCCATCACTGGTCTAGTTTCTTAGGGAGATTCTTTAATGTGGTTGATAACACTTTTATATCATCACTGAAGCATCTAATTCAAAGATAACAGAGGAAAAGCCTTTGTTGCTTTTAAATATGATCGCCTCCCCAAGAGCTAACGATTCCGCTACAGTGCTTGACCTGCACAACACTTATTTACTTTCTATATGCATGACCTGGCCTACCTCATCTTTACAAATGAAAGCCATTTAACTAGACCTGTTGTTAGTATTGAAAGATGCATCAATATTAACATTCATATTCAAGCTTCCTTTTGCAGGTGGCTTCCACTTTTCTTCCCTCAAAGCAGCAACTTCCTGAAAATTGTTAGTGCCATAAAATCCTACCCAATCCTCCTAATATCTGATAACTCTTGAAATAACCAATAATGGCTTTTCATCCTCCCCTTCTATAACCTTGCACTTACAATTCCTCTCTTTCCAAATAAGCCAACACATGATAGTAACATTTTCTAAAAACATGCTTCTCTGTGCCATCTGTTTTTCTTGCTTTAAAACTTTATACCCAACATAAAAAGTCATTTTTATCATAGTGTCAGAACCTATAATCCCTTCTCCCTTTTCCACATATATTCTCTCTATTGTAGCCATTGCTTCTTAACTAAAGAAACTTTGCAAACCTTTCTTATTTCATTCCTTTGTAGTATATGATATAAGATCCTTAACCCACATCACATCAACATGAGCCGATTTCAAAGAATTGGCCTAAAGCTCTGTATATCTAGAATCCATGCATCTTCCTAAACCAATACCCTATTTCTATATTCAATATTCGATCTTAAACCTTTTAACAGTAGATCTATACATCTAACCATACTGCTCCAGCCCCATGAAGGATGATACCTTTGGTTAGCATCTAAGAAAACCAACCCTCGAAAATATATTCATCTTATAACACTCGTAATTAGGGCTTAGTAGTAATAAATACATAGCATAAAAAGGGTATGAGTGTGATTCAAAATGATAAAAACGAGTTATAAGATAAATCAAAGGTATTTTGATAATGTATCATAAGTAGTTCAGGGTTTATACAAGGTACACAAAGAGTATAAGGTTAGATTTGGGTCTTGGGCTTTGAAAAGGATTGAAAGAAAGAAGGAGATGGAAATTTAAAGTGTATCATGCCCGTGACTAAAGTGTCACGAATGCGACTATCGAAGCAAAGACAAAATGTGAACATCAATATAATGAAAAATACCTTTTATTCATATAAGTGAAATTGTACAATAAGTGCTAAAGGTGATTGTCTTTAGAGTACCTCTTTAACATGTAACACATTGCTTGACTCATGCAATCCATTTTTCTATAAAACCTTACTTTTGCATCACCAAAAACAAGAAATCCCGGCTTACCCTATCATATGCTTTCAACATGTCAACCTTGATTGCCATATTACCAATTGCTCTTTGTTTTTTCCCGTTGAGGCCGCGAATAGCTTCATGCGCAATTAATATGTTATCTTGTATGCACTTGCCAGGTATAAATGGTAATGAGTTATAAGAGAGGGTAGCCATGACTGAAGTCTATTCGCCAACAATTTTGCAAACACTTTATAAAAGAAGTTATTGAAGCTAATCAGCCGGAACTCATAAAAACTCTTAGGATTTTTTACTTTCGGGACTAATGAAATACTTGTGTTGTTAAGATTTTTTGGAAGCTTCCCACTCTTAAAAAAATTCCACATCATCCTGACTACATCTTCTTTAACCACCTCTCAATTTTTCTGATAAAAGAGCCTCTACCTCCCCTATGCTCCTCTCTTCGATTCCATACTTTAGCTATCAATTGTTTGCATCCTTCTTCCTGCTCCTATTTAGCTTCATAAAAGAATCTTTTTACCTTCATATTTCTTCTCACTTCTAGCTTAACCACTAATTGTCTATGATTAGAACCTATTAGCCTCTCATGAACCAGTTGTGCTAGATTAAATAACTTCTTCCATTCCACATTTACAAATTCCTTATCTAATCTAGCTTTAATATTTCGCTGGTCTACTCAATGATTAGTCCAAGTGTATCTACCACCTTTGAAGTCTAACTCCATTAAATTGCACTTATCCAAAAAATCATTAAACTTTCTCGCTTTCCCCCAACTCATATCCCTTCCACCCTCTCTATTAGTATTACTCGAACAAAAATTAATATCCCCAACCATTAGCCATGGAATACCATTCTTTAAATCTAACTTACTAAACATATCCCATATCTCTTCTTTCCTATGATCTTTCAATTCTCCATAGATACATGAAAACTACCACTCTTCTTGGCCCGATACCATCAAATCTACAAAATTTCTACCCTTCCTTAGCACTTATTTAACTACGCCATTTTTTCACCACACTTCTAACCCACATGACTTACCTACTTTATCCATATAACAAGTCTCATCATATCCAATATTTCTCCTTTTTATTTAAAAAAAAAAACTACTTTTATTCTTAGTTTCACTAAGAAATACAATACCTAGGCTATATTTCCTTCTAAGCTCCTTAAGAGCTTTAACTATCAAAGCTTGCCTAAAACCTTGACAGTTCCAAGCTAAGATGTCTTAAAGAACGATTAGGTGGCCTAGGAGCCACCCCATCTTTATCATCCTTATTCTCTAAGTTTGTTGCATTCTCCCCACCCCTATCCTCTAGATTCGCTGCATTCTCCCTATCCCTAACTCACTCACTAGCCTCTTCCTCTATACCTTTGTTATGAACTGATCTCTTAATTTTTACCACCATTCTTTTCTTCTTTTGATCCTCTTCTCTATTATTTCCAGCCCTTATATATTCTTTAAGCCCATAGGTAGAGACCATTATGAAGTAGGATTTAGTCCAGCTAGAAAATGGATCAGATAGTAGGCTAAATCCTCTTTCTTTTGAATTTTTACCTTCGACCCATTACTCCCTTTTAAAAATCCCACTACTGGCCTATCTTATTTTTCTTTATCCAGTGCCACTATTTCTATTTTCCTTTTTTATGATACTTCATCTTCCATTTTCATGTTCAACTTTGTCCTTATAAGAATACTTATTTCTTTCCCTTCATTATGCTCCCTTATCTTTTGTCCTTTTCTTTCCCCACCCCTATCTTATTTGATGAAATAGTCAGTTTCTTGAAAAATGAAGATGGTTCACCCTCTCCTATTGTAATCGTTTGCTTTCTACCTTACATTTTTCTTGAAAAAATTGTTCTTTATCATGAACAGGGCAATCCTTCAACGTTTCTTTACTATTCTCCTTCTGTAATATACCCTTCTCGAGCCCATCTTTTGTTTGCCTATAGACTCTATCACCTGCCTACCTCCACTCCTTGTTACTTCACCTTCCATTACATGCCTCTCTATCCTGTCTTCTGCCTTAGGAACCATCTTGCTCCTCTTTCTTGAATAGTCTTTCTTGCACTATTATGGATTTCTTAAACATATCAACTCCAGTCCAAGGTCCATAAATTTGACCATCATATTCCCTTTCTTCTAATTCCTCTATAGTTTTAATCTTTTGGCGTTGTTAGCATTATGACCTAAATAACAACATTCGTGACAAAAATTAGGAAGTCTTTCATACATAATAAAAATCCAATCCTCTTGGTCTTTCCTTTTATTCAAGAATTTCATGGGAAGTTGTTTGTTAAACTACTGCAGCCACCCTCATTCTAATATAACTTCCCCACTCTTTATCCTCCATGACTGGTTCCTCTACTTTCTATAGACCCGCAAAAATTCCATTGCTAATACGAATCATATTAGCTTTTTGTCATATGATTAAGAGGTAATCCATGGATGTGAATCCAAAACCACACTGTATCAAAATCTACTTCTTCAATTGACTTCTTCGAAGGCCACTCCTTAAGCACAAATAGCTTATTATTAACTTTCTATGGAGCACTAGAGATAACTCTGTCTTTATCGCACTCATTCTTAAACTTGAATAGGTAACAACTTTTCTTCTTGAGTTCGCTAATTTCTACATCCTCCTTCAAGCTCTATAGACTTGACAACACTGATCTTAAAACTCATTTGGAGAAATCTTTGTTTCCCAGCATTTTCCTGCCTAATATGACCTTTAACAGAGCTTGACCTATTCCAAGTCATCTTTTAGAGTTAATGAGAGTACCATGTCTTGAAGATCTTCCTTAACATAAATATTCCCGTTAGACGAAGTACTTTCAGTAGCCATGATAACTTCTAAAACAAACCATAATAAAAACAAACGCTAAAGACAAACAATAACAACGACTATGAAAACTCTAGAAAAGGAAAAAAAAACCACTATGAAATCTTAAACAAACTAAGAAACTTCCAACGAAAACTTAAATAAAACTCATAAATTCACTTTTAGTTTAGAGAGAGAAGCTCTTAACTAGAGAGAGAATATTGCTAGCGTGTGGACATTTCACTTTGATACATATATAGATTCACATATTTTGATCTTAAAAAGATACACTTTATGTGCCTAGTTAAATCTATCACTATTGCTTATGATTTTTTTGAAAAATTATGTATATATATATATATATTGTGATGATGTTATGGGTCAATTTTTTTCACTCACGTCTTGTGATGACCAACTTTTCTAATTTAAATTTAGTATTTTTTTTAAGTTTCAAAAAAAGAATCAGTATTTTTTAAAATTATTTTTAATTTTTTATAATAAATTTCTATTCTTTTTATTAATAATATGTAAATAAATGTTTAGTTGATATATACTAATTTTCCCCGGTGATCTTATTATTGGTGTGAGTCCCTCCTTATGTGGGGCCCACCACCATTTATTTTAAAAAAACAATTGGATCAAATGTTGGCCAAATTTAGTTGGACCACACCTTGACCAAATTTTGGCCAAATCAAAGCAAATTTTCTTTGCCTATAAATAGGCAGATTCTCAACCATTTCAAACTCTGCAAATTTGAGAGCAAATCACGAGTGATGAGGAGTAACAGGTCTAGTAATTCCAAAGGAATGTTTTCTTTGATGATTGATTAGTGAGAGAGTTCAGTTTTTTGAGAATTTTTTCAAAAAGGGTTAAAAAATAGTGAGAAAAATATTTGGGGTGTTTTTGAGAAACACTTGAGTGCCACTATTTTTGGGTTTATCTCATATTGTTCTATTGCCTCTAGTTATTGACTAGGGAAAACTCTTTCTTTGTATCCATTAATTTTTATTAGTGGAAGAAAAATATTTTGGAATTTGTCCGGTAGACATAACCCAAATCAAATGGTGAACTACGTTAAATTACTAGTATTATTTTTGCTAATTATTTTTATTTCACATATATTTTATTATTTTACCCGCTGGGCTCAATAAGTGGTACCAAAGCTAGTTTGATAGTCCCATAAAATTCTTAGTATGCTTTGTGGTTGCAGCATTAACTGATCTTCCACATCAGAAAAGATTTTATTGAGATTTTTGTTAGCAGAAGAAGTCTTACAATTAAGGCAAGAACTGCTAAAATGATTAACTTAAATGACAAGAATTACCACATATGGAGAAGTAAGATGAAAGATCTCCTATTTGTGATGAAAATGCATTTGCCTGTATTTTGTGCAACTAAACCCGATGACAAAATATACGAGTAACGAGAGTTTAAGCACAAGCAGGTGTGCTACTTCATCCGACAATTTGTAGAAGATAATGTGTATAATCACATTATCAATGAGACTCATACTTGGACACTATGGAACAAGTTTAAACAACTATACTCATCAAAGACAAGCAATAATAATTTGTTTTATTCAACGAAATTGATGCAGTTGAGATATAAATAAGGAAGTTCCATAGTGGATCAACTAAATGATATGAAAGGGATCATAGATCAGCTGTACATAATGGGCATAAATCTGGACAATAAAGTATTTGCTTTATTAGTATTGGGATCGCTACCAAAGTCGTAGGAAACTTTGAAGATTTCTATCACCAATAGTACACCTAACAATGTAGTTAGAATGGAATTAGTAACATTATTCTAAATGAAGAAATAAGAAGGAGATCACAAAGCTCAGCCTTTTCATCACAACCAGATATTTTGATTAAAGATTCCATAGGAAAGAGCTAGTCTATGGAACAAAAGCTTAGAAGAAAGAGCATAGGCAAGTCAAATAAATATGCCAATGTTGAATGCCTTCACTGTAAAAAGAAGGGTCACATCAAGAAATACTACTGAAAGTTCAAGAATGAATAGAAAGGCAAGGATCGATGAAATATGACAATAGTGAAGACGAATAGACAAATTCTATAAATGAGTTCCATGTCATTTATGATAAGACTATCAATCTCACATCCCATGAAACCAGTTGGGCGATTAATAGTGGTGCTACCATTCATATGAAATCTTGGAAAGAATTCTTCTCATCCTACACAACATGAGATTTTGGCACTATCGAGATGGAAAATGATAATCTGTCGAAAGTTATTGGTAGAGGAGATATTTGTCTCGAGATAGGGAATGGTACTAGACTAGTCTTGAGAGAGGTCATGCACATTCTAGATATTTGCCTAAATTTGATCTCTATAAGTAGACTAGATGATGTAGGTTTCTGCATTACCTTCTTCAGTAACTAATGGAAGCTCACTAAAGGTTCCTTGGTGGTGGCTAGAGATACAAAACATGCTACCTTGTATGTAATGCATGCAAAGCTCTCCAACAACATTGTGAATATGGTAGATAAAGATAGTGCAGCTAAGCTATGGCATAGGAGAATTGGCTATATGAGTGAGAAAGGAATGACGAGCCTGGTTAGGAAGAAGATGTTACTCGAAATGGATGAAGTGCATTTGGAGAACTGTACTGACTGTCTAGTTGGAAAGCATAACAGAGTTGCTTTCAAGAGTGCCCCTTATTCTAGAATAAAGAATGTATCGGATCTAATCCATTCAAACTTGTGTGGCCAATGCCAAAGTCACTTGGTGGTGATTTGTACTTTGTGAATTTCATTGATGACCATTCAAGGAAAATGTGAGTCTAAACTTTAAAGAAAAAAATTAGGTGCTAAGTGTCTTTAAAGAGTTTCATGCCTCGGTTGAGAGAGAAACTAGGAAGAAGCTGAAATGCATTCAGACAGATAATGGTGCCGAATACATTAGACCATTTGATGTCTACTACAAAGAGCATGGTACTCAGTATTAGACAACACCTCTAAAGACACCGCAGTTGAATAGCCTGACTGAAAAGATAAATATGACTTTAATGGGAGAGTCAGATTTTTGCGCTCACATTCAAAATTGACTAAAACATTTTGGGGAGAAGCTTTACATACAGTTGTTTATGTGTTAAATCTTTCTCCTTATGTCCCTCTAAAGCTAGATGTTCTAAAGAAGGCATGGTCAAGAAAAGTTGTTTCCTATGATCATCTATGGGTGTTTGGCTACAAGGCATATGTGCACATCCCTAAGGATGAGAGGACTAAGCTTGATGTCAAAACATGATAGTGTGTTTTTATTGGCTACGATAAAGATTAGCTTGGCTATAGATTTTATGATCCAATGGAGAAGAAACTAGTTAGGAGCCATGATGTTGTGTTCATTGAGAATGAAACCATTAAAGACATTGTCAAAATGAAGAAGGATATTCCTAATTCCAATGATGACTCAACAAATTTAGAATTAATTCCTCTAATGCCGATGCTAAGACAAGTTGAAGATGAGGATCATGTTGATTTACCTGAAGAAAATGATGCTCCCTTAGAAGATGATCTAGATGATGATAATATTCATCATGAAACACCTGTACCCTCTCGAACTCCTTTGAGAAGGAGCAATAGAATGAGACAACCTTCTACAGGGTATCCAACCAATAAGTATGTGCTACTCACTAATGGGGGAGAACCACAAAGTTTTGAAGAAGCTATAGTTGATGAGTAAAGAGAGAAATAGGTTGAAGCCATACATGACAAGATGAAATCCTTGCATGAAAACAAGAGTTTTGAACTTGGTGAAGCTGCCAAAAGGCAGGAAGGCTTTGAAAAACTAGGATAAGGAGAACAGTTCCCATACGAGATTCAAAACCATATTGGTTGTCAAAGGGGTTCTACCAAAGAAAAGGAATTGATTTTGATGAAATTTTCTCACCAATTGTAAAATTGACATCCATCCATATAATGCTTGGGGTCAGCAGCTAGTCTTGACCTAGAGGTTAAGTAATTTGATGTTAAAATTGCCTTCCTATATGGTGATTTGGAAGAAGATATATATATGGAGCAACTAGAGGGTTTCAAGCAAAAAGGAAAAGAGGACTATGTTTGCAAATTAAAGAAAAGCCTTCACGACTTGAAGCAAACACCAGGACAATGGTATAAGAAGTTTGCATTTGTTGTGGGGGAGCAAGGCTACAAAAAGACTATTTTAGACCATTGTATGTTTATGCAGAAATTCTCTGATGAAAATTTTATCATTCTTTTACTTTATATGGATGACATGCTGATTGTTGGCAGGAATGTTTCCAGAATTAATGGCTTGAAAAAGCAGTTGAGCAAGTCTTGGGCTAGCAAAGTAAATTCTTAGCATGATGATTCTCTGAGACATAAGTGCCAAGAAGTTATGGTTGTCACAGGTGAAGTACATTGAGAAAGTACTTCAGATATTTAAAATGGACAATGCTAAAGCGATTCGTTATTTTAAACTCAGTTCCATGCAGAGCCCTTTTACAAACGAATAGAGGAAAGAGATGAACAAGGTTCCACATGCTTCAGTAGTTGGAAGTTTGACATGGTGTGCACACAACTAGATATTGCTCATGCAATTAGAATAGTGAGTTGATTCCTTTCAAATCTTGGAAAGGAACATTGGGTTATATAAAGTCGATTTTAAGGTATTGTTAAGGTACTTCTAAAATATGCTTATGTTTTGGAGATATCAAACCTGTGTCAATTGGATACACAGAAGAATATATGGTTGGCGATATAGATTAGAGAAAGTCTACTTTAGGTTACTTTATCACTTTCGTAGGGGAATGGTAGTCAAAATTATAGAAGTGTGCTGCATTGTTAACTATTGAAACAGAGTTTATTGCAGCAACTGAAGCATGCAAAAAGTTGCTATGGATTAAGAAGTTCTTGAAAGAACTTGGGTTGTAGGAAGACAAATATCAGTTGTTTTGTAATAGCAAAGTGCTATCCATCTTGGAAAGAATGCCTCCTTCCATTTGAGATCAAAACATATTGATGTGAGGCATCACTGGATTAGAGATGTGATGGAGAAGAAGCTAATATAGCTTGAGAAGATCCATGCAGAAGAAAATGGATAAGATATGTTAATGAAGATTCTACCAAGATTGGATTTTGAGTTTTGTTGACTAACTGTAGAAATGATAGTCTCCCATATAATCAGGAAGGAGAGATTTGTCAGTGTGAGTCCCTTCTCATATAGGGCCCACCACCATTTATTAACAAAAATAAAAAAGCAATTGGATCAAATGTTGGCCAAATTTAGTTGGACCACACTTTGGCTGAATTTGGTTGCACCAAATTTTGGGCAAATCAAATCAAATTCTCTTTGCCTATAAATAGGCAAATTCTCAACCATTTCAAGCAATGCAAATTTGAGAGCAAATCACGGGTAATGAGGAGCAAGCAGTCTAGTAATTCCAAAAGAATGTTTCCTTTGATGAGTGATTAGTAAGAGAGTTGAGTTTTTTTAGGAATTTTCTCAAAAAGTGCGAGTGACAAAAATAATGAGAAAAATATTTGGAGTATTTTTGGAAAACACTTGAATGCCACTATTTTTATATTTATCTCATATTGTTGTATTGCCTCTTTCTTTAGCTATTGACTAGGGAAGACTCTTTATTTGTACTCATTAATTTTTATTAGTAGAGGAAAAATATTTCAGAATTTGTCCTATAGGTGTAGCCCAAATCAAATGATGAATTATGTTAAATTATTGATATTATTTTTACTGATTATTTTTATAGGATATTTACAAAAAAAAATGAAAAAGTGCCTAAATATTACAAAAATATGGCCATTTAATTTTTTTTTTCCAAATATAATGCTGAAGTTCTTTTTTTTTTATATAAAAAAAACTACTTAACTGTTAATTTTAGTTTAGTTATATTAAAAAATAATAAATATTTGAATCAAAAAATCATATTAGTCGTCATGTCTAACAATATGATTGATATATTTATATGCGTGATATCAAATGAATATTCAAAATTAAAATAATTGATCATTTTTTAAAATTAAATTACATAATTGATCACCATAAACATAATTCCGATAATTGCATAATATTAAATCCGATTTTGACGTATTGGGTACTAAATTTTAGCAGGCAATCAAATAATTTCAGCAGCAGCAAATGGACGGCGCTGATTTTGGTTCTTCCAAACATGAAGTCATTGATCCAAATTTTGGATAAATATGGGATGAACATGTGGTTAACATGAGTATTGATATTTTTTATAATATTTTTAAACGTTATATATATATATATTTAAAAAATTTAGAGTTTTTAGTATTTTTTTAAAAAAACTTTAAGTTCTGAATTCTTGTAAATATTTAAGCTTTTTTGGTATTTTTGTAAAATATCCAATTAATTATGAATATTATTATAGGCCAACATAATTAGAAAGTACAACATGTCTTTAGTGTAAAAAATTAATTAATTTGATGATTGTCTTTTTGTCAGTAGAATCTCATCACATTCCATTTGCATCAATTACTTCATGTTTGGAAGAACCAAAATCAGCGCTGTCCATTATTTGATTGCCTGTTAAAATTTAGTACCCAATAGGTCAAAATCGGATTTAATATTATGCAAAATTACGTTTATGATGATCAATTACTTAATTTACTTTTAAAAAAATATCTGTTATTTTAATTTTCAACATTCATTTGATGCCATGCATACAAATCTATCATCAAATTGTTAAACATGGCGACTCAAATGATTTTTCGAATAGTTATTATTTTTTAATATAACTAAACTAAAATTAATATTTTTAGCATTTTTTATAAAAATTTTAGCGCTTTTAGTATTTTTGAAAAAATTTTAAATATCTATATTCTCGTGGATATTTAGACACTTTTTGATATTTTTGTAAATATCCTTTTATTTTATTATTTTACCTGCAAGGCCTAACACCTATAATATTAATACATTATAATTTTGTAAATAAATTATAATTCAGGCTCTTGC